>CAIGRB010116977.1:23918-40450 GCA_903798255.1 Fraxinus quadrangulata
AAATGTGTCATTACAATTGCATTTAGTGCATTTGTATTTAGTTTAAAGGTAGTGTGAAAACTGGTAAAATATAGTCAAACATTGCACTGAAGTCAAAGTTGTCGAAATCAAAATTCTCATGGCAAACTGTGTGCAGCATAAAAAATCTCATTTTTCTTGTTTCACATTAATTGTTACTCCGTGTAATCATATTATTTAATAGGCAAGAAATACAACTTGTCTTTTTTTTGTCCATATATGGAGTCATGTGCATAGAAATCACAAATACATGATTTTTTTTAAAAAAAAAACAAATATTCAAAATGGAAGGTATTATGAAAATAAAAATTTACTTTGTAACGTCAAGTAAGGGGGGTGGATTTTTTTTTTTTTTGTCTGAATATGAAATAGTAATATGTGAGTAGGATTTCTAGATGAATAGTAAATTTCAAAGTCTCTTTTTGTTATATTAGTGATATATATATAGATCCCGGAAATCAGTCAAAAAATGTGGCTGAATTCATTAAATTCATGTAAATTGTCATTATTATCATTTGAATCAGTCAAAAAAGTGTCTAATCAATTGTTACCTTTATCATAAAAGAGTAAAATAGGCATTGAGAGAAAAAATCCAAAATGTGATTTGACTTGTGGTAAGTTTGACATTGCATTAAAACACTAAAAGGGGACCCACTTGACAGTGCAAAAAATTGATTTTTTTTTTTTTTTTGGGTAAAATAGTGCTCCCAACAAGGGTTTTAAGAATGCGCAAGGATGTCTTCCATTCGTATCCTCATTCCTTCTATGCTTTTGCTGAAGTTCTCAACAGAAAAAAATTCTTTTCTTATTAATATATAGTAATCATTACATATTGATTAGAATGCCACTTTAACAGTGAAGCAAGAATTAGGTTCTTCTCTTTTACATCCTGAAAAAAAGAACTGGGGAGGATGCAGCTCTTGTACTTTAACCAATTAAAATGGCAAATTTAGCATGTGATTATGATTAAACATCCTCAAATACTTCAAAATATTGCAAGATAAATATCCCTCTTTATCACGATGAGAAATTTCTACTTTTTCCTCTCCATACTAAGAGAATTTTCTTTATGGGTATATAAATGCTACGAGAATTCTCATTTGTTTTTCATTTACTTTGCTCGATGATGGTTAAATATCCTTGTTAGAACAAAAAGGAAATTCAAATGTTGAACACTTAACTTCAATTCAATTCAAAGTACCACATTATTTTACATACGCAATATGATTTAGCAACCGGCCCTCAACTAACTGGATGGATGCACACTCATTTAGATCACTCTCAAGTAACAGAAGCTAACTGAAAGTGCTGTAGACAAAGTCTGTTTATTTAAAAATTTCTGTCTTTTTCTGTCCTACATAGATGATAGACGGGGCATTCTTTCGTAATTTCAGATTGTAAACAATCTTGATTCATAGTGCAAGTGAGCTCAATAACTTAAGAATGTAGGCAATCGCTGAACCTATAAACAATTGCTGTGTACATTCTTTCCCTTCTTCATGTTCTATCTCTATGACTTATTCTTAGAGATTGGTAGGCTTCTTGAAATTATTTAATCTGGTACTGTGACTTTTTTGTATAACAATGCTACATTCCAAGTTGAAACTCTAAATAAGTAATTTTTCAATATGCAAAAATTTAACCGAGTGATCTTTGCGATACAAGGGAATTAGCTGGAAACCTAATCATGGAACGCCTTGTAACTTCGAAGTGGCACCTTTATGATTGTAGACCATAGAAGATCGTAACATAGTTGCAGCTGCACGACAGCAAAAAATGCCACCGGTATAAAGGCAACACCATATATTGGAACTGCTGCATATCTCAATTTCTCTCTGAGAATAAAGGTATGCCCTGCACAGAATGAGATCAACATAGCAACAATGGATGCAAAGAGAGAACTTAAGCCCAGCAAAAGCTTCCTTGGCAACGTTAATTTGAAATCACGTTCCTGACATCTCGAAGTAATGATGGAAAGAAAAAACACAAGGGCTGTGACAGAGAGGGTGAGAGCAACTAGGGATGTGACGGAAAAGACATCAAATGCTGTTTTGTTTTCCAGAACTGGATGCCCAGTATCCTCTTTTAATCCACCAGGCACTGTGGCTGAGGTAGCAAATGCAACAGTGGCAATGAGCGCAGCAATTACAGAACATGACTCCGATGTTTTGATAAGCCAATTAGTGCCTTCTTTGACCAGCTTTCGATGTGTCTGTATGAAGATCTTCCTTGGGGTCTCTCCCCTATTGTTGTTGTGAGCAAAACTTAGTGGTGGAACCGAGTGCTTAACATGCTGCATCATGTTCGAAATATTGGTTGGTATTCATTTCTATTCGAAATATTGGTTAGTATTCATTTCTATTTCTATTGGTTAGCTGATGTAAAAGCAGAAAGACGTCAAACGCAGGACACGTATTATTTAAATGGTTTTAGATGTAGTAGTTCAACATGGTAGGAAAACAGACTGAAAGCATATAGAGGTCTTGACTACAAGTCTTGCAGCCAACCATTTAAAAAAAAAAAAAAAAATTATTCGCATTGTTAGAATTAGTGTGTGTGACCCGAATTCCATTTGAAAGACTATATGGAATTTCTATTTGAAGTTAACTTGGGAATCCAAGATAAAGCCTATTTGTGAATTCTAGTTTGAATTCAATTTGGGAGTTTATGATTTGTTTGAACTTGAAGAAGACTTGAAGGAGTCCAATTTGCAATAGGAGAGGAAGAAATCATGTAAGGAGAAGAAACAAAGCATCGGTGCTTGCTCCACGCTCAGCAGCCATTCGAGAGCTCAAAACAGGAGTGTCAGCACTTGCTAACTGCCACGACAGGCCACCACTTGATAGCCGTGAGATCACCCCTCAATCGACAATCTTATTCGGGTTGAAACAATTCGCGATTTTAGGCAGATTTTTTAATCCTATTTTATCCAAGCACTCCATTATTGTATAAACTTGTTATTGTTGAGCTTCACCACATCTTAGGCTCTTATTTGTACTATAAATATGCCCGAGGTATATTTTTATCACGTAAATTTTGTATTCCTGTTTGATCTATTTTCATATTGCCAGTTAATTTCTCGTTCCATTATTTGCTAACACTAAAAAATATTGTAGATAAAGTAGTTTAAGATATATATGCACAATACCTTGTACCATTTGATCTCCCATTGCATCTGCAGAGCAGCACCAGGAATAAGCCATGGTTGGAGTTCTCCCAGCATTGCAGCAAGGTGCAGAATGCTGTTTCCTTGATCATCAAATTGGTGAAAAACGAATTCTGGGAGCTTCTTCTCCACCAAATAATCAAAAACAGTGGTTTGCCTATTTTCAGCGGCCAACATCAACGCATTCTTCCCGCTAGAGTCCAGGTCTTGAATGGCTACTGGAAATGTGTCCAGGATTTTCTGTACCATTTCGAGAATTCCCATCTTCGCTGCTACTAGAATTGGAGTCTCTCTTCTAACTAAGACTTGAGTATCCATTTTCACTGTTCCAATTGATCCCACATAATTGTTCGCAAATTCCTAACTAATAAATAAAAAAATTTCTTACGTATAGCATTACGATTCTACATATAAAAAATATTTACCTGATCGCCTTTTGTTTTCATCTTTCTGTTTCTTATTCTGGTTTTGTGGTTGATCAGTTGACGAACTTCTCCCGCTATTGGTTTCTGGGTTCAGGTGGTCAACTTGCTGATCTTCAGTTTGAGGCCAAGTAGATGGAGGCGGAACTCTTCCTGAATACTGGGTTTCCAGGTTTCCTGGTTTTTGCCCATTATTTTGATATTTATAACTTGACTCAGACTTAATCATTTCATTCATAAGCTGTACTGCATGTGAATGTCTTTCTTTTTTTAATTGAATTCTCCGTATATTCCAAAACCCTAAAACCATCAGCAAGGTTAATGAATTCCATGCAGTAACTAAAATAAAAGGATGGATCCAAATTTGAGGGGGAAAAAAAAAGAAGTAAATTAATGAGAAGATATTAGTACTTACCAACTCCTATGACGGTTAGGATGACCTTCATCGAAAATTTAAGAAATTGAATAAATGTCGCATAATTGGGAGGAAAGAACTCATCGTCTTCCGACTCTTCATCTTCATGTTTCACTGCAACTAAAAGTCCATACAATTATTCATGAATACAATATTTAAATGATATATACGTGGATCATCTAACCACTTAAGCAAATTGGTTGAGCATGGAAAAGGTCGAGTTCAAATTTTGTCACAGATTTAAATGTATAGTATACGTGTTTAGATTTTGTGGGGGAAAAAATGAATCTAACATACACGTGATGTAGCATATTGAAAGTAATATTTATATGATATGCATGTCATCCTACATAACAACTTATACTTTAGATCAACAAAAATACATCAGTATATATATAAGGCACATTGATGCAATGGGAGTTCAAATTCATGGCATCTAGAGACCATACTACTTATTTGATTTTAGAAACATGGTCGTTTCAACTCATTGTTAAAGTAATACTTATTTGATTTTAGAAACAATCTCTTCGGAATACGTCTCAACTTATATTCATACGTAAAATCACTTGATTGAACTACAAAAGACGATTCATATTTAAACTAATGAGCTAAACTCGCTATACAAAGAATGCATAAAATACTCAAGGAAGAACAAAAAGTACCCAGAAAAAAGATACAAGAAAAACACTTAGAAAACTTAAATTCATGTATTCAAAAACACCGAAATTTAAGAGTTATTGAGACCAAGATTAAAGTACTCAAACAAAAAATAAAATATTTCGAATCATAAATCAAGGTTTCACCCTACCAACTTGATTTATAATAACTCCAAGAAAATGTTATTACCTGAAAAATGCAATATTTGAAACTTCACGAGACAAGTGGCTTGATATATACATGAAATATAAACAACACACTCCATTTTAGAATTTAAAGCATGACTATGTTTTTCTTCCTCGAAAACCAAGTAAAAGAAGTACTACCACTATAACAGACAAGATTTAAATATGAACAGAATAAAACATCATATAGCTAATGGCCATCTGACTTATCACAAAATTCATTTTGTGGCCTTCTATGTGTCAAGGTATGAGACTCAATGTAGCGACTAACACGACCAGTTTCAAATAAAATATTGGGTTTTGTAAATGCCTAACACCTCAAACTTCTACCTAAACTGTGGTGAAAATTTGAACTAACTTTCTCGCCTTAATCAAATCTCATCAATTTTTTATCGTGTCTATTATCCATTAAACATCTTGGTCTCTGAACTTTTTTCAGGGGCTAAAGTTTTTCTTCGAAATCAAGGACTTGTCCTGTCACAATAAAGCATGGACAAGATTTGTTCTAATTCCATTAACAGTCTAGTGTTAATCTGATTGAAGATATGAAAATATTATAAGGACTTATCCTGTGAGATTAGTTTTCTTAATAATTGATTGTGTAGTTATCACATAATCCTCCATTTTATGCATTTTGAACCATATGAATAGGATCTTGTACTTTATAATAGTTAGACAAATTTTTAAAACTATAATTCTAAGGCATCAGAGCCTCTAGGCTTGAGTTAAACAATCTTTACCTTGGCTGCTTGTCAGGCCATTTAGTTCTCTTCTTTTTATCTCACCCGACAATTTCGTTTTGCTACTTTTGCCTTTGTCCTATTAAAAGTTTTTCGTGGTCATCGCTCACTTCGATTGTGGGTGAATCACATATCATAGCTACCCCTATTCCTGTCCAAACCCATGATATCCTATTACCTGGTATAATTTTATAGTTTGATTTTACTTTTGGTCCCTTGTGTCATTCCCTATCGAATTCCGAGTCCAACGCCACCGAACTTGCTCCAATCTGATGTTTATGTGCCTGCACGTGCCGTCTGAGTGTTCTGTACATAATATCACGTCTATATGTGCCTGCGCATGACTCTAGACCACACATCTCCGTCATAAGCGCTCCTAAATGTCTTCAAATGCTCTCACGTGCGATTCTGCCCCTACCACGTCTCAGAGACGTCAGCTCCACGTGTCAGATCTACCCAATTGCACCATGTTGGCTCCAGAGCTTTTTACCACACTAGTTCAACGACTTTGACCAGCCAGTTTGGACTTGTACTTTCCGATTCTTGACCAGCCAGTTTGGACAGCAATGGTGTTGGTTGCTTCGAGGTTCATTGGGTGTAAGTGGAGATTTGTCGGGTTTTGATACCCAATAAATCTTGAATGATAATGATAAAACACTATTGGATTAATTAAATCAACACAATAGTGATTGGCTTGACCAGAAATCAACTTGAGCCATTGGAAACAACTTAATTAATTAAGGTTTCTCATGGTCAAATTCACTTGTGAATGGCCCATATGTGTTGGCTCATTTATCTAGTTTCTTTGGCCCAACTTGGTTTCTAACCTAACTTAAAATGAGGCCCCTTGCCCTGTCCAAACGGTAGGTGTGCAGTTGGGAGAAGAGGCAGATGTTCTTGGTGATTTGTGTTCAACCATTGCTTCATTTTCTTCTACCTTCCTTTGTGGAATTGCAGCCACCAAACCGTGAGCGTGTTAATTGCCCAATGAAGTAGAAAACGTAAGCAGCCGGTGTTTGATCGGTTATTATTGGTTGAAACTTAGCCAG
Organism: Fraxinus quadrangulata; assembly: GCA_903798255.1. Taxonomy (NCBI): domain Eukaryota; kingdom Viridiplantae; phylum Streptophyta; class Magnoliopsida; order Lamiales; family Oleaceae; genus Fraxinus; species Fraxinus quadrangulata. The sequence continues at coordinate 30,571 of CAIGRB010116977.1, forward strand.
GATTGCACGATTCAAACATCTTGGTGTATATTTCTGCCACACCTATTGTTGGCACGTTCAGTCATAGCCTTTCCAGTAAACAAGTTGGCACGATATATGCACGCACCTAGCCTAACAGACCACTCTATGATCACCAGAAGTCTTCATCTGTAAAAGAATCAATCATTGGTGACAAGTTCTCTCAGATGCAGACTGGGCAGGAAACAAAGTTGACAGTACCTCTATCACTGCTTGCATTGTTTTTGTTAACTATCTCGTTCTTACAAGAAGGAATATCTCCATGTACTACCATTTTGTTAGATACAAAGTGGCTAAAGAACAACTAAGTGTGTTCGATGTACCTACTGGCTGTCGAATATAGCCCACAAATCTCTAATCAATTTACTTTCCTAAGCAGCAAGATTGACGAGAAGATCAAATCAATGGAATTCATATATTCTCAGCTATTGGGCGAGAAAATCGTATTAGTGCAAATCATATCATTTTCATCATCTATTGGGTAAGAAAATTGTTGGTATAAAATGGGTCATGTGGGTTGACCTGACCTGAATTGCATGAATATTTGTTTGGAGGGAGGAGTTGAGGTTTAAATTAGAAAGTTAACCGCTCACCACCCACAATAGCTCCCACAACTCCACAAACATGAAGGGAAAAAAATGCAAAAAATTCGGGTAAATGCAGTGTGGGTAGAATACATGAGAGTTGTGACTTGATTTTGCCAAACTATCTAAAAGTAAGTTCTTGGATTTTGGATATCAAACTCTTTCCATTGTGATCGAGTTCTGACCAAAAGAGGAGCGCTTGATTTAGCACTTAGCAAGCAACAAAGGCAATTAATTCAACCCCTCATTTCTTGGAATTTCAATAAATTCTAAAACTTAGAACTTGGTTAGTAGCTGAGTTTTACAAAAATAGTATCAATGCAAATTAAATTGAGCATATAAAATTTTGCACTGGAATTTGTAAATTATTGTAATCGATTAACTTCTATTCTGTTTAGCAACCTTTTTGTGTAGATGTTCTTAGCCAAATTGATGTATCAAGCAAATAAAAATTTATTGTTCTCTCTTAATCCACTTTATGTGATTATTTTTTATCTTCTTAATTTAAACCTTAAAAGTAATACAATTTTTTCCCAGTCTAAAGCGTATGTGTTCTAAATAGAATAGTTCTTAGCTTGAAAGTATAAACTATTACTTAAAACCAAATGAATTAGAAACTTGTGCGAGGAAATCGTACGTACTTCGAGGGTTATTCTCTCTTTCGGGGGGATTTTCTTCGTCGGCCGGACTGCCATCGTCATGTCTTTCTAAAGCAGCTGGAAAGAAAAAAAGCAACATCGTTAAAAATATAAAATGTTAGCCTACAGAAACTGGGAAATATGGTTCATCCTGTTTACCTTTGATACTCTTGTAAATTGGAGTGACAAGAAGTAGGAAGATGTCAATACATGTCTTGTAGTTCTCCGGACAGTCGACACCATTTGTGCGGCTATAAATACTTTTATGGGGCTGACGCTGCTTCTTAAGCTTTTCAACGAATACACCTTACCCAAAATGACAGTTTTGTTTTAGCATGACTTGACAGACAAACATATCATAGAGGAAGTTTGAATTCTCTATGAATGTCACTTAATTAATTAGGCTGATGTCCACAAATTAATCATTTACTGAAGCACATCAAAATGAAAATTACTCTAAAAGATCAGCTAGTCATAATAATGAGAATCTCATTGAAAACATATGATATTGCGTTAGTTAAAAAATTACTCACAGCGGTAAATGATAGAGTCAAGGAGTTTAAAATGAGTGCTGCTTCTAAACACATTAGGCTTTCTGGCAAGAATATGGAGAGGAGATTCACCATCCTCATTAACCGAGTCGACCAGCTTTGGGTAATAGCTGATTATCTGGTACGCCAATGCTGTTGCAAAATATGTATATGTAATTTTAACCCTTTCTCATTTAGACAAATACATGGGCATGTCTGATATACTGTATAGGACACAGCTACTACAACCTTTGTTGCATGCTTGTCTTCCCAAGTCTTATTCACTTCTGTATAATCCATTATACCTATACATGTTTGAATGTGAAGAAAGTTGTAAAGAATATTTCTTACTGAAATAGTCTCCAGAAATAGCCGAGTGTAAGATTGTATTCCCATCTTCCCTTCTGCAAAGTATTTCGTCTCGTTCTTGTCCTTTGTTTTGCTGATCTGTTTCTTGCACTGGCTTTTGTTTGTAGAGACGATGGAGGGAAAGAAAAGAATCCAACTTTCCATGATAAGCAGCCACAAACAATGGGGTCTCACCCTTTAAATTGCGAGTGCTAATGAGTTCACGATCCTTTAAAGCTATGCACTCGCAGATACTTTGCCATCCAACTGCTGCTGCGAGATGGAGAGGAGTGTCTCCTTTATCATTCTTCATTTTTAATATCCCGAATTCATCATTATCAGGTATGGATTTGATCATCCCCTCAATATGTTTTTGACAATCAGAGCTGTGTAATTCAGAGTGGTAACTAGAGATGGCTACATGTAAAGCTGTCTCTTCTGATTTAGTGAGCTTGGCTCTGCGAGTGGAGCGATATTTCTTGTAAGCCGTTTCAACTTGGCTCCACTTCTTTTTCATGGTGAGGTCAAACAGATCGTCCAAAGAAATCTCTTCTTCTATTGGGGTTTCTTTGATTTGTGATGCCATTTGCTATATCAAATGAAAAGAGTGTCTGCCAACTGTTAATAATGTGTGAGGATGTCTTCCATCCAACTCTATTTATAAGAAACCTTTCAAATATTTTACTCATCACTTCCGTAACAAGCTTCTCCGGTGAAAGAATGGATTTGCAGCAATCTAGAGTATCCTTCCATCTTTAATATCACGAGTTGAGATGCTATCAGCTACAGTTCGTACAAAACTCAAAGCTAAAGTCATTGCAGACTAAATTTAGCCCCTGTTCGGTATCGATTAAAATTCAAATTTTAATCTAAGTCGAGGTCAACAATCATTTTTAATCACATATTTCTTGATTCTCACAACTTTTCAACCATACATTTTATCAACTTTTATCAAAATCTACTAAAAATCCTAATTTTAATCCCTACCAAACAAGGGCTTAAGTAAGTAAACATTTTCTTCTTTAATAGTTTGAGCTTTTAGATGTGGTATAGTTCAATATAGTATAAGAGTAGACAAGCAGTGTTTGCTTGCCTGGTGAATCATTTAAGTGTTTATAAGCAGTGTTTCAAGGAATGTGTGCTTAAAAAGTTATAAAAATTGTGAGTCTTAGAACATGTGTGAATAAAAAATAGAGTTTGACCAGCTTACAAGTAATTATTTGACATCTTAAGCATTTTAGATAATTTGTTTAATGTTCATATTTTAAGTGCTTATAAGTAATGTCTTAAGAAACGTGTGATTAAAAAGTTGATAAAAATTATGAGTCCTACGGAATGTGTGAATAAAAAATAGAGTTCCAACAGTTTAAAAGTAATTATGTAATATCTTGAGCTTTGCTTAACGTTCATAGTCAATGATGATTTGATTAAGAAATAACATAGATGCTTTACTTACTCTTAAATTCTTCACTTTCATGAGAAGTCCTCTTTTCTTCATCATGGAAAGCTTTACAATTTGTAATTCTCTATTGAATCAAATCCTATGCTCAACATATAAACATCAAAAGTGGATTCTTGTTAAAGGGTTATTAGGTCCGAACATCTTACTTGTCAACCGGCTTTTATTAAGAAAAAATTATTGATATGATGAAAAATATTAGTTTATTAAAAAATGTGTAATTGAAAATGAGTTTTAAAATAATGTATTTTTAGAGAATATGTGTCAAACAGAGGCTTAAATATATAAATATGTTACGTCTTTGACAACTTAACCTTTTAAATAAAATACTAAGCTAAAAAAAATCAAAGAAAATTGAACCACTTCTCCGTCACTACCAAGTTTGCTCTCTAAATATAATTAATGTCTCACTAAAGTTATTCTTTCCGTCCTTAATATTGCCGAAATTGTGTCACTTTTTAATCATCGCTTTATTCCAATAACGAAATCATTTATTATAAAAAAGGAAAAAATAAAAAGAAAGAAAGAGAACAAGGGTCTTCCCATTCCCATATATTCGTCCTTCTCGCAAGTAATGAATTTTATGTTCACAATTGGCCAATCTTAAAACGTGGCCGTTTTATATTCAGTCAATGAAGCAAGAATATGGTCCCTTTCTTTCCTTTTTTTCTTCTTCTTTTTCCTTTTTTTTTTTCTTTCTTGAGAGAAAAAGAAACTGGCACTACTATTGTATTCTTTTCCATGTGAGATTTTTTAATCAAGTCACATAATTCTAGTAAGTGTAAACATTAACTTTCAAAAGTGAGTTTTGGGAGCAATTTTATAAACGAAATACTTAACTTATGTATTTCTCGATTATTTTAGGAAAAATTCAAAATTGGACGGAACAGGTGAAAATGAGCAATAATCGATAAAAAAAAAAAAAGTTGGATATATTTTGGAAGTTGGGGACCAAAGAATCATGTTTAGAAGTTGAAGGAACTAAATTGCAATAATCAAGGACTCGATTTGAATTAAAAGAGAAAATGAGACCAAATTGTACATGGAAAGATTAAATTCCAACAGGGAAGATTATATATTTAAGGTAGTTAAAAGATACAATTTCAAAATTAAAAAAAGTTCCTTTCAAATTTCAAAAGTCATGTCATAATTAAAATTTATTAATTAAATAAATAATTAAAAATATTAAGATCACACTATTATACAATTTGTGGTTATAATTATGTAATAGTTACACTAACAGAACGTCACAATCACAAATTTTATAAATCATAATTTATTTATCAATCACAAATCACGATTTTATAAGTCACAACTTATTTCACAATCATAAATTATCAAATTAATAGATCACATATTACATTTTGTTCACAAATTACAAATTTTATAGATCACGAGTTATTTCACGGTCACAAGTTATCAAATTAATTAATCATAAATTATTTATTTGTCACAAGTTTTCAAATTAATTGATCACAATTCAACAAACTGTTGTTACAAATTTAGTCACAATCTCATATTTGTTTTAATCACATATTATTTGTTAGTCACACGTTATCTATTTTATCAATCACGTATTATTTATTGGCCACAAATTAACTAATTTTATTGGCCACAATTATCCAAATAATTGGCTGCAAACACTTTTCATCACATCCCATCCCATCTCATCTCATCTCCACCCCAATCCACCCTGTAAATAATTTTGTCTGAATGAATTTTTCATTAAAGATACCTACAATTTTATAGTTACACATAATCTAAATATGGTAATTCTGTGTATGGTACAAATATATATATATATATAGTGTGTGTGTGTGTGTGTGTGTTTGCGTGCGTGCGCAACAATATCCTCGTAATCTTGGAAGTAATCTTCTTCAATCTTGTTAACACCCCCCTCAAATTGATGATGGACGATCGAGAAGCATCAATTTGCTCACAAGAAATTGATGTCGTTTTTGAGTCATCGTTTTGATAAATATGTTAGCAGTCTGAACATCAATTGTGCTATGTGGAAGCATAATAAGACGAACATTATAAGCCTCATGTATAGAATGACAATATGCTTAGTGCGCTCATGAAACACGGGGTTAGCAGCAATTTGAATGGCATTAGTGTTGTCAGCATGAAGAGGAGTAGACCCAAGTTGACGACAACCATGCTCCACTGGAAGACCTCGAAGCCAAAAAATCTCAGAGTAGGCAGAACATAGCACGATACTTAGACTCGGTGGAAGATACGAACTTGCTTCTTACTTCACCACGAAATGAGCGCATTCCCAAGAAACATACACCAACCTGTAATTGAGCGACGAGTATCTACAAATCGAGCCCAATCAACATCACTATAACCAACTAGCTCGAGAGAAGAATTGGCAGGAAAGAAAATGCCTTTATTAGGTTTACCCAATAAGTATCGAATAATACGACGAATTGCACCCAAGTGGAGGTGTCGTGGAGTATTCATAAATTGACAAACTTATTGGACAATATAAGAGATATATGGTCATGTAATAGTGACGTAATTTAAACTACCCACCAATTGACGATATAAAGAAGGATCAGGAAGAAGATCACCCTCTTCCTTGCGATATTTCATATTCACCTCCAAAGGGGCATCAACATATCTACCATCTTCAAGCCCAGCTAAGTTAATCAACCCTTCTGTATACTTATGTTGATGTAGGTAAGTCCCGACTGGACTCGAATGCACCTCAAGTCCTAAGAAATATTGTAAAAGACCCAAATCCTTCGTATGAAAATATTCCTTAAGTCGATCTTGAAGGTGAGATATCAATCCAGGGTTAGTCCCTGTAATAACTATATCATCCATGTAGGGGAAAAAAACCATACCCGCCTTGGTGTTAGAGATAAAGAGAGATTAATCATATTGATTCTAAGTAAACGAGAAACTAGGGAGAATGGAACGAAACTTGTCAAACCAAGCGTGAGGAGCCTGTTTCGACCCATAAAGTGAGCGCTTTAACTTACAGACAACGGAAGAGGGCAAGCAGAAGAGACTCACAGGTGGTGTCATATAAATCTTTTCTTTAATGTCGCCATGTGAAAAAACATTCTTAACATCCATATGCCGCAAAGACCATCCTTTGGAGACAGCTATAGCAATAACGGTAAGAACCGTTGTCAATTTGGCAATATGAGCAAATGTCTTTTTATAATCTATACCATATTCTTGACGATTATCGAGAGCCACCAATTGAGCTTTATAGCGATCTAGTGATCCATCAGAGCGGAGGTTAACATAATATACCCATTTACATCCAATATGTTTGATGCCGGAAGGTCAAGGAACAATATCCCATGTATGATTTTCTTGAAGAACTTAAAGTTTTTCTTGCATAGCTTTCTCCTAACTAGGTTGGGTAACAACATGAGAATAAAAGGTAGAAACTGTGAATTGAGATAAAGTTGCAGAGAAACCATACCGACCAGGAGGATGAGTAATACGAGTGGACAGCTAGAGTATCAGAGCCTGAAATAGGATCGGGATCGAGATCAAAATCAGGAAGGGGTAGTGATGCTAGAGGTCGCCATCTCTGATATATCACACCTGGTTTAAAGCACTCAATAGGACGAGAGTACTCCTCAAAGCTAATGAGTAGAGTCGAATCAGAAGATGATAGAAGTTGTTGGAAGTAATACTGATTCTCAAAGAAAACCACATTGTGAGAGATAGAGAAGCGATTAGCAACACCATCATAACACACAACCTTTCTGAGCAATGTTGTACCTCCATGAAAGCACACCGTACCAATTGTGCAGAAAGCTTATGTCGTTCATATGGAGGCAAATGGATGAAACAAACACAACCAAAAGTATACATCATGTTATAGGTAGGATGTGTATTGTATAGGAAGAAATAAAGAGAGTCAAAATCTAAATATTGAGCAGGGAGTCGTTTAATCAAATGTACAGCTGTGAAGAGGACTTCAACCCAAAATTTAGGGAGAACCAAAGATTCCAAGAGAAAAACCCTAACAATAGGCAACACGTGACGATTCTTTCTTTCAACCACTCTGTTTTGTTGAGGAGTATATGGGCAAGAACATTGAGAAAGAATATCCTTCTGTTGTAGAAAGGTTTGGCACTGATGAGACAGATATTCACCATTATTGTTGGACCTCAGAATTTGAATACCAGAAGAAAATTGTGTTTCAATGTAAGCTACAAAAGTCTGAAGGATGGTACATGCCTCACTTTTAGAACAGAGAAAATAAATCGAAGTGTAACGACTGAAATCGTCAATAAAAGTCACAAAATACTTATAATAAGCATGTAAAGTAGTACCACGCCCCAAACATCACTATGAATAATCTCAAAAATATTTATTAGCACAGCTGCCATGAGCTGGAAATGGAAGAATCTTACTTTTTCCAAGTTTACAAGCATTACAATTAAAAAATAAACTGGAAAATCGAGTCTTATCTTTATTACCCAAAAAACCACATTTCAACAAATAAGATAAAACTAAAGTATTGGGATGACCTAATCGTTTATGCCAAATGTCATGTTTAAGTCCAATATCAATACAAGCCAATGACATAACAGTAGGAATAGTAAACTATAATGGGAACAATCTTCCCACTTTAGGCCCCTTCGCGATTACCTTCCTCAATCCTTGATCCTACACAAGACAACCTTGTAAGCCCAATGCAGAGAAGGCGGAGACAATAATCTATTGGACCATTTCTGGGTAACAGCGTTTTGACTGGTGCTAACTTGTGGAATAGTTGGAGTAATATCTTGAACATCAGCTTGAAATCCATTTGCTGGTCATTTTGGAGGTTGAGTGGGACATTCTTTGATAAAATGCCCCGATTGCTTGCAGTAATTGCAGAATTTCAGAGGACATTTACGAGAAATATGACCGTATCCCTTGCAACACTGAAGTTGACCCTTTTCCCTTCCTTTGGCAGCATATGCAACGTCAACCACATCAGATGAGGAAAAGTTTGCACATATATGAGCTTAGGTTGCGATTCGTTGCTCCTCATGCAAAAATTCACCCAGGCACACATCCAATGAAGGAACTGGATCACGATTTTATAAACTCGCTCGAACTACTTCGAATTCGGGTCGTAATTTCATATGAAACTGATCACGCTTACTAACCGCTTGAACCTCCTGTAGTGCTGATAAGGTTGTCGCAGGGACCTTAGCATAAACTAACCCGAAGTACTCATTCAACAAGTTCTAAAAACTAGAATAGTATTGCTCAATATTAAGGTTACCGTGAGTGTAGTTGGCAATTTCTAATTCCAACTGAAATCTCGACGCATTATTGTCCTGATAATAAATGCGCTTTACATATTCCCACATCTCATTGGCAATAGCGAATGCCTGTAAATTATTTACCATGTGTGCCTCCCTAGACCCCAATATCCTAGAGATAATACGAGCATCCTTCATTTTCCATGTAATGAAATCTTTCGCATCGTCGGGTGCTTTAGAGGCCCATCAATATAACCCCAAAGTTCATTTCCTTTCAAAAACATTATGAATTGAAATTTCCATATCGAATAATTCTTCCCTTTAAATTTAACACAAAATACTTTAACCGACATGATGTTGTATCGCAAATAGGCCAGTCAAAATAAAATCAATCGACACCAAATAACAGCTTACGAGTTGGAAACCCCAAAATTAATCAAAGTCCACTAATTATTTGCCCAATTAATTTTGTCTCAATTGCAGATCAATTCCCAAAATTAACCTTACTAATTATTGGCCCAATTAATTGTGGCCCAATTTCAGCAACCAACAACCCACATTCACCTCCCAAAGTCCAAAGCTCGAAGAGATCGTCGCCGAAAACGGAACAAAATTAGCCGATCAAAGAAAAGTATACAGGAACCCACAAAATTCACGTCAACCACCATGGAACTTTGGAATCTCCTCGAACACCGACACGATGTGTTGGTCACGAACAGGAAAACACGACAAATCTCGAACAGGAAAACGCCTACACGGTGACGCTGGATTTGCTTTGGTTAAGAATAGAAAGACGCCGGAGTCGCGCCAACCACCCGCAAATATGCTGGAACTCGCGTCGAACAACCACAATGCTGGAGAAACCTGGAACAGAATTTTGACCACCAAGAAAATTAAAGATTCAACGACTGTTTATATAGGTATGGCTCTGATACCATGTAAATAATTTTGGGTGAATGAATTTTCCATTAGAGATACCTACAGTTTTATAGTTACACATAATCTAAATATGGTAATTCTGTGTATGGTACAAATATATATATATATATAGTGTGTGTGTGTGTGTGTGTGT
>CAIGRB010116982.1:0-18475 GCA_903798255.1 Fraxinus quadrangulata
AATTATCAGATTCCGATCATGGAATATGACTACAATATATTATCACTAGACTGCAGTTTTGATGGATTTGAAAAAGCGCGTTAGGTGTGCTGCAATCTTGTATTCCTATAGGAGCCTGATGATGTCAAAGTTTATAGACATTAAGTTCCTAATTGTCAAGGAAAGAATTCAGAGTTGTTAGGTTTCTATAAAATATATTAAAACAAACTCCATAATCATGGATCCATTTACTAAATGGCTACCACCCAAGGTCTTTCATGAGCATAATATTCACATGGGTATTGCATCTTTTAATGATATGCTAGTTTAGAGAGAGTTTGTATTTGGATGTTGTTTATTTTAGACACATATTTTTTATCCATGGATAGTTAATTTATTTCATAAATAAAGTATTGAGTTCAGTTTCACTCTAAGTTTATGATTGATCTCATTAAAGGATAAGGTATGACTAGTTAGAAATAGACATGTTTGGATCACATTACATGTAATTTTCGTGTTACACATCCATACTTGATCTATGTCATTTGATTGTATTGATGTACGTGACCATTGATAGTTTAGTTATGATATTTATAACAAAGACCGCTTTGATCCTATGTTGATATAATCAATGGACAAGATTATTTGGAGATACTGTTGGTTATGATAGCAAATGTTTTGAGCTCATAAGGTTATACACATTTGTAAGGTAACATATGTAGCTCAAATGGGAGATTGTTGGGAAATTATTAAATTTGTCATGTGGGTCGACCTATGTAATTAATTGTGTATAAAAGCTATCTTAAAGTCAAGCCCAAAATTAAAGTGATCTAATAAAGAATTAAGTAATTGAGATTTGGGCATCTAAATAAAGTGTGGGTTGGATTATATGTGTAGAGACCGGATCCATTAGGGTTTGTATTTGACGATGAGCCTAATACATATAGAAATTATATATAGGATTATGATCCCCAATTCATATGTGAATTCTAATTCTTTGTGCAATCTCATCAACACAAGAATACAAGAGAAAGTATATTGAAGAGGAAGATCCATAAACTCACAATCAAGAATCAAGAAGAAAGTTTGGAGCAATTAAATTGAGGATCAAGATTCAAGATTCATTACTCAAAATACAAATCAATGGATCAATATGTGTTCCGCATTAATTAAGTTTTTTGGTGATTTGACATGAAGATATTGACAAGTTTATAAAGTTTAAGTTTCATGAAAAATTTCAACACGTTGAAGAGTAAAGCCACCCCATTAATAATTGATCTGTTGATATCCATTGACTGTATTTAGGATTTTTTTTTCATCTCCATATTGATTCCTGTAAAAAAGTAGCACCAAATCTTTAATCTACTTAAGCCGTTAAATAAAGGAGCAAATTTATTTATTAGAACTGTTTTCCAAATATGTGGGACTTAACACAACCTACGCATGTTTCACTTCTTTAGAAGTTTAAGTTTTTAGTTGAGATGATTCAACTTATTTCAAATCTTTCTGTTACAAATTTATGAATTTTGCATGTGTCAAGCCTTTAGTAAATAATATATTCGGTATACAAGTGAGGATTTTTGAAATTTAAATGAACAAATTTGACTATCCTATAATTCAAATAAAACTTTTTGAACATTTTACCTCTAGCTGTTTGGACAATTCCTTGGCAATCATTATGTTGGCCAGTTTAGTTTGAGCATAAGCAAGAGTGCCATTATAACTGTATGAACCAGAAAAAAGTAAATAACAAATTATGAAATAAGTAAATTATAAGTGATATTTCCATCAAATCTGCCTTTAATAATCATTCCAATGTAAGAATCCAAGTAAATGAACGAACCAATTTGAAGTATCAGTGGAAACAATTCCTAAGCAAATAAACTTAAAATCTGGAATACTCTCATACTCGGAAACAGTACAAAAACACAATTTATAAACAATAATTATTATTCCCTATATAATCTTTGTTAATCCAAAAATATTAGGATGACGCACATATCCGCGATTCCAGCTGCATCTTTGCAAACGGATGAAGATTCAAATGAACACAGAAAAAAAGCACAAGACAATAACGAAGGCGGAGGCATAAGTTCTAGGTTTAGCAAGTGAAAGGAGGTCTGTGAGTCTGTGACTTTGGACTTCAAATTTGGCCCCTGTTTGGTGTCAAAAATGCATTTTTTTTTATGTGATGGGGAATATGTTATTGAAAAAGAAGGAAAAACTATTAATGTAATGGAAAATATTATTTTATTAAAGAATGTGTTGTGGAAAATGAGTAGAAGAATAAGAATGAAAAAAATAATGTGACTCAAACAGGGGTTTAGTATGGGATACCGAATACGGATTCCAGTTTCACCTTTAATCGTGGATCGGATCGATTTGGGTGAAACCGTAACTTAGATCCGACCTGAATCAAATTACTTTAAAATACATAATCACTCGAACCGACCCAAATTCATCTTCAAAACGGCCTCACCCAACCCGGGTCGGGTCGGGTTTCCATTTTTGTTCCCACTCCAAAGTATAAATTGGGGACAACACATATAATTTACCCAAAGTAGAAATAAAATCGAGGAAATCTTCCCAACCATGAAGAAGGATTTACAGCCCATAGCCACGCGACATTAAAGTTTGACCACACCCAAACAACTCTGCGTGCCTCTCCCTCTCACTCGTTCATTTTTCCTTCTATTTTTCTTGTAACATACCATTATTATTATTATTATTATTATTATTATTATTTATTTTTAAAGTCTCGAAAAAGAAGAAAAACCTTAGAAAATAGTTTGTCTCTTTCATAGTCAAGCCCTGGTGTTGCATTTTACAGGGTGATGAGGTGAACCTGCACTTAAAGAAGGATAAGGCCCCTTGTATAGGAGCCTGTATATAGGGGCATTGAGCTGGCGCCTCGTGATAGGTGGGGGGCTGACAAAGAAAGGGTAGAATGACAAAATATCTGCTAATCTAACGGCACCATCAAAATAAATTCCCAACCGGCAAAATTATGTCATGTTGCCAAAACTAAATTAGGAAAAAGAGAAAAAAAATGTTTACAGGGAGGATAAAACTTCTACGAAGGAGATGTTTTAGAATTGGATTTGATTTGGTATTAGTGGTGAGTTTGATGCAGGTCGGTGCGACGGTGACTGTATTTTTGTATTTGGTTTTCGAAAAGAATTAATCTAGTTGTATAACTAGTGACTTTTCAAAATTCACGTAGTTGATTTAAAAATGATTTTTAAAATAGATAAATGTGATGTCTGTCAAGTATAAAGTTGTTAAGAAAGCTGTATAAGTTGCATAATTCTTTGGAGAAGGGGTGGGGTGGGCTATCTTTTTTACTTTATTTTTAAATTAATTATTTTGAGTTTTTATTATAAGAAATGTAAATTGACCAATTTACCTCACTTTTTTTTTTGGTCAATTTGAATTAAACCTTTAATTTTAGAGTTGACTAATGGGTTAATAGATGAACATGTTCAATGGACTCCGGCTACCATCAAAGTAAAATGTTTAAAATTATGATTGCAAAAATAAAACTTTAAATTATAGTTTGCAGTAGATTGAAAGGTTTAGAATCTTTGCTGCCTATAATATAACCAAAATACAAATAAAATCGAGGAAATCTTCCCAACCGTGAAGGAGGATGTACAACCCATGGCCACGTGACATTGAAGTTTAATTACACCCAAAACAACTCTGGGTACGTCCCCCTTTCTCTTTATCTCCATCGATCCGTTTCTATAGCTTCTCAATCAGAGAATTATGCAAAAAACTTAGTGCAAATTACATCCCAAAACCACCGTAACAAACGCATTCTCGTTATTCATTTTTCAATTTCACCCACAACAAAAATTCCTCTGTTATTTTCTCTTAGAGTCCTCAGATTCATACCCATCACATTGCCCTTTTTCTTACTGAATCAATTGATTTCTTTTTAGCCATTTCTCGCCTTTTGATTTATTGTTGTTTTTTCAATGAGAATGGCCATATTATTTCAAGAAAATACCTGTTTTCTGCTAGTTGTCTATGCAGCCTGTATAATAACAAGATTGTAACTACGTTTTTTTTTTCGTATATAAATTATGTGTGATACTTTGGTGGCAAGAACGGGCCGGCATCAGCAGCGGTATGATTCCGGTTTTCGCCTTGTGGCTGGGTAATACTTAATTATTTTTTGTATTTTATTACAAGGTTAATTGTATTGTGCATGTGTAGTGTTAATTTAATGTGTTTATGTGTATGCATTTATAAATGAATTTGATCTAATAATGCATTATGCGCAACATTAATTTCTGTATCATTTTGTCGAAATTTTGCAGTTTAATATTAATTGTGTTGTATAAGATTGCATTTCTTTAAGTAGTCGTAGTTTCTTTTGTTGAATTTTATGTTTTTTTTTATGTTTTTTTTTTTTTTTTTAATTTTTAGAGAGAGAGAGGGCTTTAAATTCCTGGGAAGAGCTTCTATAATTAATATTATTTGAGTCAGTTTTCCCTGAAGAAAAAGATTATGGACTTTAAAGACGTGTAAAATTTTAATGAATTTTATAGTGATGAAGGAAATGTTCTTTGGTAATGAATTTGCCATTTGAATAAGGATTACAGTTTAGAATTGGACACATATCATTTAACTTTTTTTCCTGCCTGCAGAGCTTGTGTTGGCTCAATTGTCTTTTGTTCGTATAACTTATGAGGCCCAAAACTTCATAGTATCCGTTGTTATATTTTCATACCTTGAGAAGAGTGTAATTTCAAAAATTTTGTTGCACTCAATTATATATAGTAATTTTTCGTATTATTCCCTGTAATATTACTTGTACCTAGCACTATATGCTTTTGTGAAGGAGCTACTATTGTTTGTTAATTTAAATTTATTTCAAGCATATTTTTGTTGTATAGTATACCATATGTTAACTTCAGATATTGTTTACCAGATGCATTCCATATAGATATAGAGATTCTGTTGCAAGTAGTGAGGATTCGGAGAAGATTGTAGAGGTTCTCATGATAAACTCACCTAGTGGTCCAGGACTTCTTTTTCCAAAGGTATCAGTTATGCATTTATTTCTGCTACTTCATCCAATGAAATACTTTTGTTCAGAGTGTATTTCAAAGTATTTGTCTTTTGTTATGTGTACTGCTGGTAAGTTTTGAGTACTATATAGGAGCGCTGTCTTCAAAGTAACATTTAGTTTGACTTGGGCCACTAGGCACTCTTTCTGGCAAAATGACCAAGAGGTTTAAAATCAGTCGAAAGGAATTGGTTGGCAAGCATAAATTTTACTTTTGCCGATCATGTTGTGAGGAAGTCGATTACCTCTTAGTATGTTATATCCGATGTATACTTTCAGATAAATAAATATCTTCAGAAAAATGAGAAACCGAGATACTGTTTCATTCCATGAATCCAATATGTAGTGTCATGAAGAGATGGTATCCAAGGCTCTGCTTGAATAGCAGGAAACTATGAGGGAAGTTTTTTGTGAAAAGCAAGGCGTTGGACATTGAAAACAATTTTCTGGTATGTGTGGAACTTTTTTAAAAGAAGTGGCAAAGATAGGGTCTTTACACTTGTTTAGAAATATCCCCTGCCCTGCCATTTTTCTATGTTTCAGTTAAAGAGATTTCATGTATGGCCCATGGCTTGTATTAGCTTCTCCAATATTTCCATTTTAGTTTGCTATTTTTTTGACTGGAAGGTTGGGATTTATGTTTATTTGTCTTCAAGAGTTAATTTGATGTACATAGCGATGCATTCTTAAACATTGACAAATACTTTGATCATGATCTGTTTATTGGATGAATTTATGAGACATTTAGTTTTATGCAATTATGTTTTCCAAAGAGTTGCATGAGGCTTCTTGTAATATTTTGTTAGACGACCCAAGTTGGATCCCTCTGGATTTAATTTTATGGAAATCTTTTGTTGTTTGGTTGAACATTGCACATTGCTTCATGGATAAGGTTGTCATCAATGAATTAGCCTAACACGCAGAACCAAATTGAGCTTCATCCTTCCAATTTTTGGTTTGTTTTTCCCCCAGAGTATGAATTTCTCTTCTTTGTCTCAAAGGAAACAGTTTTGGAATCTCAGTCAGCTTCTTATATTATTTTTTTCTCTCTTTCTTAGTCTAATATGCATTTGTGACCTTTTTGTGATTTATTTGAAGAGAAACTGGATTATGTTATGGATGAAGACGTTTTATGTTGCTCTCACTCACCAGGGAGGCTGGGAGAACGATGAAACAGATCAACAGGCTGCAATTAGGGAAGCTATTGAAGAAGCTGGAGTACGGGGAAAAATAAATGTGAGAAGTTTTTTTAATGTACATTTTTCGCTTCTTGCAAAAAATTCTACTTCGCAACGAACAGTAACTTAAAAGTAAGTTGAATTAATTTTAAACTTAGCCAAGCATGCTGTATATCCAGCTAACAGTTTTGAGAATTAGTAATTATATGTTGCTTTATTGTTTGAAAATTGGGGATGCATGCTAGTTAACCAAGGATACCAGAATTTCATTATCATTCTTGTGTTTCAATCTCAAGTATTCTTTTGCTACTAAAACATGAGATTCTATATCAAAATGGAGGTGCATAAGTTATTATTCATTAATTATTACTACAGATACCAATTCTTAAATATGTATTTTGGAAGTATATTTATTAGGTAAATATGAAAAATACTTCTGTGACAATCCAAGTTTTGGGATTCGAGTGCCACAAAAATCGTATATTGAAAAGCATATTGTACTTTCAAAAGCTTGAAATTAATTTAAATAGTATCATGAAATAATAAGAGTCAATGCATAACTTAAAAATTTGACATCAAAATAAAAGAAAACACTAGAAGTTTTAATAAAGTTCTTAATTAAATAAAAGTAAGCTTGGTGGGTCTCCTTTTAGTTGCCACTTTGCTACCCATCTTATGCCTTGATTGCCACGAACCATCAATTTCCTAAAAGGGGATAAAGGGGGGTGTGAGATAAAATCTCAATAAGCATATAAGTACATTGATTAATATTGTACAGAATTTAAGGAATTGCATGCATACATAGTGAGACACAGAAATCTATACCGAACATAGGTGGTATAGAATTTTCATGTTTAGCATTACTGTACTCTGGTCCAAACTTAGAACATACATAAATGACCTCATAATCAATGTTCCAAAAACCTAACACACGCATATAATCCCATAAAATACTTGTACACTTATATCTTGTGGAAGCGATAAGAGAAATACTGAAATATATTTTGGGAAACTTATGTGCTAATGAATATAGTATATTCGTGTTTTGTTTGTATTTCAGAGAGAAATGAATATACTTGAAAATAGAACATATGATACCTATTTATGGGGACCACTATGCGTTGAGAGTTCTAATCCAAATCAACTTTGAATTTTAAAAGTAATAAATTCTTATCATTATATCAACCATATTTTGGTTAATGAGATATGATAATGAATTTAAAATAAATAATAACGTTATCTTAATAATTTTTAAAATTTAATAAGGTAAAGATAAAATCAAAATATTCTCTCAACCATTTAAAGTTTCAATATATTTGAAAGAGATAAAATTAAAATATTATCTCGTTTATCTGTAAAATTAAATAAGATAAAGATAAAATCACAATATTATCTTAACTATTTAAAATTCCAATTTAATTAAAAGAGATAAAATTAAAGCATTATCTTACTTATTTTTTAAAACGAAATAAGATTTTAATAACTTGGGCTTAAGTCCTATAGGAAAAAATAAAAAAAAAGGTGTGGGCTATCATTTCATCTAATGGACTTTCATATAACTGATCTGGCTAAAGTATTAATCGTATCTATTTATATAGCGGGTCAAAGCTAAGCTCATAAAATTAGGCCCACGGGTACGAGTATTACAATCTACCCTCCTAACAGTAAATTTAGTCAAAATTTACCTTGAAATTCGTCGAAGATTCGTGGATGCTAAGCTCGCATCT
The DNA here is from genome assembly GCA_903798255.1 of Fraxinus quadrangulata. Taxonomy (NCBI): domain Eukaryota; kingdom Viridiplantae; phylum Streptophyta; class Magnoliopsida; order Lamiales; family Oleaceae; genus Fraxinus; species Fraxinus quadrangulata. Next base: position 7,962 of record CAIGRB010116982.1, read on the forward strand.
CTACCTCTACCATGTTGCCTCTTCGACTGAGTGATTGCGCTATTGTACTTTTACTAAGGGGATTACCTTATTCCCGAGTGCTTGAAATTTCTGATTAATGATCCTAATGGCACTTTCTCGTAGCTCAAACCCCATTGTAACTGAATGGATGGATGGTTGACCACATGAGTTGGATTAGGGACGTACTTTCTAAGAATGGCACATGGAAGACGTTGTGCATAGTCAAAAGTTCTGGGAGTAAAGCCAATTGATATGCAGCATTTCCAATATGTTGGAAGATTTCAAACGAGCTAATGAACTTTGGTCGCAACTTTCCCTTCTTGACAAAACGTAACACTCTTTTCATTGGTACAACCTTGAGAAATACTTCCTCATCTATCGAAAATTCCAATTCCTTCTTCTGTTAGCATAACTCTCGTGTCTATCCTAGCTCAAATTTTCTCAATAGCTTGCACTGCCTGTTCAATGATCTCTGGGCCCAAAATATTTCACTCACTGACCTCATTCCAATGAACTGGTGATTTACACTTCCTTTCATACAATACCTCACGTGGTGCCATGCTAATAGAGACACGATAGCTGTTATATGCAAACTAAATCGAGGGTAAATGTTTCTTCCAATGTCCCAAACTCGAGGACACATGTTCGAAGCATATTTTTCTGTGTTTGAATCGTTCGCTCAAACTGCCCATCTGTCTGAGGGTGACAAGCCGTACGAAATTTTAGCTTAGTTCCCATAGCTCGGTGTAAATTTTTTCAGAAGTTCGATGTGAACCTTGGATCTCCATTAGATACGATTGAATCGGGCACACCATGCAACCTTACTATTTCAATCACATACAACTATGCCAACTGGTCCATTGAGAATGTCATCCGAATCGGCAAGAAATGAGCCAATTTGGTGAGTTGATCCACAATGACCTAAATAGCCTCATTATCACTTGTTGACTTTGGGAGACCGCCACAAAGTCCATCGTTACATGCTCCCACTTCCACTTCGGAACTTTTAGCGGTTCAAGTAACTTTGACGGTCGTTGGTGTTCACCCTTCACTTGTTAACATACTAAACACTTTTCTGCATACTCAGTTATATCCCTCTTCATGCCTTTCTACCAAAATACTATCGTAAGGTCTTGATGTACTTTCTGGATGTATTGAATAAGGACTAGAGTGAGCATATTCTAATATTTCCTTTTTTCAACTCCTCGAAGTCCAATACGTACAATCATCCTTGATGATACAGGATCTTATCCTTATCCATGATGAAATCCTTTCGCTTCTCTGTATCAATCTCTGACATAATGAATTCAAACAACTGATCGACTTTCTGATGGTCCTTAATCCTATCATGGAGTGCAGCCGAATCGAAAGTGCTGCCATCCGAGCAATAGCACTTGGCGGTGTTGTGATCACTTCGAGACTCAATCTCTCGAACTCCTTCCATAATGGCTCTTGTGTGGTCAAAGTCACCACTTGACTTGTTACTTTACGACTCAAGACGTCTGTACAACATTTGCCTTCCCTGGGTGATAGTGAATGTTGCAATCATAAACTTTTACCAACTCAAACTATCTTCCCTGTCTAATGTTCTTTCTAAGTGAAGATGTACTTGAGACTATTGTGGTCTGTATAAATGTCGCATCTGCCTCCATAAAGGTAGTGCTTCTGAACTTTTAGTGCATGGACTACCGCAGCAAGATCTAAGTCGCGTGTGGGGTATTTTGCTCACGTGACTTCAATTGTCTCGATACATAAGCAACCACTTTAGTGTGCTGAATCAAGAAGCATCCTATTCCCTATTTAGATGCATTCATGTAAATCACAAAACCCTCTAATCCTTTGGGTATAGTTAACACTGGAGCATTCACTAGTTTATGCTTCAGTTCCTCAAAACTCTGGTCGCATTTTTATTTCCAGTCAAACCTTGTACCCTTATGTGTTAATTGTGTCAGCAATTGTGATATCTTGGAGAATTCTTCAATAAACATCCTATAATATCTCACCAACCCAAAAAGCTACGAATTTTTCCTACATTAGTTGGCTTCAACTAATTTAACACTGCCTCCACTTTTCTTGGATCAACCTCTATGCCTCGAGCTGTGACAACATGTCCAAGGAATGCTACCCGTTCCAACCAAAACTTACATTTCTGGAACTTGGCATAAAGTTTCTCCTTTAGGACTCCTAGTACTATCCTTATGTGCTTTTCATGCTCTTTGTTACTTCTTGAGTAGATTAGGATATCATCGATGAACACGATAACAAACCAATCAAGGTATTCGTGGAAGACACAATTCATCAAATCCATAAAGTCTCCAGGAGCGTTAGTTAGGCCAAATGGCATAACTAAAAACTCGTAATGACCATACCGAGTTCTAAAAGCTATCTTCGAGATGTCACCAGCCTTGATTCTTAATTGATAGTAACTAGATCTTAGGTCGATCTTGGAGAACACCGCTGCACCCTGAAGTTGATCAAACAAGTCTATTCTTGATAGCGATTTTGTTCAATTCCCTATAATAAATGTACATTCTCATCGAGTCATCCTTCTTAATAAGCAGCACCGATGCTCCCCATGGTGAAACACTGGTTCGGATAAATCCTTTTTCTAGCAATTCTTCTATCTCTGCATTTAGTTCTTGCAGCTCTTTTGGTGCCATCCTATAAGGAGCCTTAGAGATGGGTGTCGAGCCTGGAATGAGATTGATAGTGAACTCTACCTCCCATTTTGGCGGCGTGCCAGGCAATTCTTCAGGAAAAACTTCTAGATATTCCTATACCACCCTAACATCATTAACTATCAAATCATTATTTCCTCCTTTCCAGTCACCGACATGAGGAATCCTATACTATCTTTTGATAGTAAAATCTGTCGTGCTTTCAATGCGGAGATGACGTGGGATAAAGGTCCATTCCTAGTTATAGATCAACAAATTTCCTCTTCTCCTGGTCTTAGAAAAACCACTTATTTCTCAAAGCATAGAATTTTCGCGTAGTTCTTAGATAGCTAGTCCATCCCAAGAATCACATCAATTTCGTTCATGTCTATCACATACAACTCCATTTCCAATGATCCACCATCAATTTCTATCCTTTCCGTTTTAACAATGTGATTAGTGTTCAACATATTCCCTGAGGGGATGGACACTACTAAGGGAAAATGTGTAGATTCAACCATTACACGCAGTTTATGTACGAACTTAAGGGATATAAAGGAATAAATTGCGCTAGAATCTATCAATACATATGCTGGTAAGTTAGATATGAGGACCTTACCTGCCAAAACATTTTGATTATGATCCTCCTCGTGCTTTGTTAGTTCAAAGATCCTTGCTTGCTCCTTGGGTGCATATCCTTGCCTTTGTTGTGCATTGCCCTATTTTTGTTATGTGAATCTTGTTTATTTTGGACATTCTCCGATTTTCGTTGTTCGTTCCCAAGTTGTTTGTTCTTAGGGCAAAACATGGCGATGGATCCTCATTCTCCACACTGGAAACACACATTCGTCCTCGAAAGAAAAGCTCCTTAATGGTGCTTCTGGCACTTGCCACAAAGCGGAAAGTTCTTATTGCCATCTTGAGACGGATCTCCTTTACCATCATTTGAGAAAATTTGATTTCCTTTGCCCTTATCATCCACCCACTTTCATTTCTCCGACTGCCCATACTGTTGCTTATTCTCTCCACCAGCATGCCCTCTGAAATTTACCAGCTGTGCTTTTGATGACACCTCATGGTAAGTTCCTACTTTAAGCACTATCGCAGCTTGTCTCAAATCATCCCTTAACCTCATTCGAAACATCTTGCCTTCTCCTCCGTGTCCACAAAAGTAGGGACTTAATGAGACAATTCTTCAAACTTGTGCTCATGTTCGGTCAATGACATTGAGCTTTGTATCAATGTGAGAATCTTTGCTTCCTTCCAATTTCGGACACTATAGGATAGTACTTCTTCAAAAAGAATTCCTTGAACGCGTTCCACGTCCGACATGATCGCGAACCCTTGACCTTGCGATGGAGTCCCACCAGCATCTAGCACCTTTTTGCAGCGTAAATGTTGCAAATATAACCTTTCTGGGATCTATGCAGTCAATGAATTCAAAAATCCTCTCTATACCTACCAGTAGGTCCTCTACTTCCAAGGGGTCTATGCTACCACTGAAAGTTGGGGATTGATGTTTCCTAAACTGGTCCACGACCTGAGGCAGTTAAGGTAGCACATGTGGTTGTGTCGACATTCGAGGAGATGGTGGTGCCGGCACCATAGCTTGAGTAAGAGTTTGCATCATAACCAAAATTTACTGGGCAAACTGTGTGTTGGTCGCAATAGGTTGAGGTTGTCCTGGTTGTTGGGTTGTTCATTTCTATTGTTTGTTCTAGTCTTAAATCAAACATAATTAAGGAAATTAAAGACTTTCCTAATCTAGAAAGTTCCCAAATTAGATGTTTCTAAATGTATAAGTTTCCCCAAAGTAAGATTTTACTTTCCAAAATTTAGAGTGAGTTGTCGTTTGTAATATTGCTTTCGTTTTGTTGATTTGTATAATGCGCAACTAAAAGGCTTCCAGGTGAAGAGGGGGGTCATGGACCGCATAAATCCTAAGTTCGCGTTAGACAGTTTAGGTCTTTTTAACAACGCTTTTCAATTTTGCGAACACAAATTAAAAAAAAAAAAAAAAAAAAAAAAATATGTAGCAACGAAAGNAACAATATGTAGAAACGAAAGTATTTGAAGTATAAATCTTTCTTAATCATCATATCTTAATTGCTTTCTTGAATTATAATCATTCTAATGCTATTTACATATAAATTCTCATGCTTGTATATATCTTATAATTTCATGAAAATTCATACTTTACAAAATAAGCAAGTTTTATAAATAACATGAACAAATATGAACGAATAAAAAAACATATAATCAAAATATACTTGATTCTTATTTCAAAAATAATGACCTATTTCTTAAAAATCATTATCTTTGGACTTATTGCTTCTAAAAAAATAAATTTAGGCCATTTGAATAAAAAGACTTAATCTACTTAACCTAAAATTTTTTTAATAAAAGCCTAACTCATTACCCAATATATTTTTCAAAAGAAATTGAAAAAAAATAAAAATTTAACAAATCACCAATACTACACACTGCTCACGTGTGTATCATTTAAATTTTTTTATTAGGAAAGACAGTATTAATTTTAAAAAAAATAATTTGCAAAGTCTACAGAATCGATTAAAACTCGTTCTCTGATACAAACTATGACTACTTGAGTTCTAAGATTCGAGTGCCACTAAAATCGTATTTTGAACACCGTAATGCATTTTCAAAAGCTTGAAATTAATTTAAATAGTATCATGAAATAATAAGAGTCAATGCACAACTTAAAAAATTGACATCAAAATAAAAGAAAATACTAGAAGTTTTAATAATGTTCTTAATTAGATAAAAGTAAGCTTGGTGGGTTTCCTTAGACTTGCCACTTCGCTACCCATCTTATGCCTTGATTGCCACAAACCATCAATTTCCTAAAAGGGGATAAAGGGGGTGTCAAGTAATCTCAATAAGCATATAAGTACATGGATTAATATTGTACAAAATTTAAGGAACTTCATACATACATGCATAGTTAGACACGAAAGTCTATACTGAACATAGGTGGTATGGAATTTTCATGTGTGGCACTACTATACTCTTGTCCAAACTTAAAACATACATAAAAGACCTCATAATGAATGTTCTAGAAACCTAACATACGCATATGATCCCATAAAATACTTACATACTTACTTATATCTTGTGGAAGTGATAAGAGAAATATTGAAATATATTTGGGAATCTAAGTGCTAATGAATGTAGTATATTTGTGTTTTGTGTGTATTTTAGAAAGAAATGAATGTACTTGAAAACAAAACATTGATACCTATTTATAGGGATCAGTATGCCTTGAGAGTTCTAATTCAAATCAACTTTAAATTTTAAAAGTGATAAAATCTTATCATTATCTCAACCATATTTTGGTTAATGAGATAAGATAATGAATTTAATTTAATAAAAGATAACATTTTCTTAATAATTTTTAAAATTTAATAAGGTAAAGATAAAATCAAAATATTATCTCAACCATTTAAAATTTCAATATATTTGAAAGAAATAAAATTAAAAAATTATCTCATTTATTTGTAAAATTACATAAGATAAAGATAAAATCATAATATTATCTCCACTATTTAAAATTCCAATTTAATTAAAAGAGATAAAATGAAAACATTATCTCATTTATTTTTTAAAACTAAATAATATTTTAATAACTTGGGCTGAAGTCCAAAAAGAAAAAATATAACAAAAGGTGTGGGCTATCATTCCATCTAATGGACTTTCATGTAACTGACCGGGTTAAGATATTAATCGTGTCTATTTTTGTAACAGGCCAAAGCTAAACTCATAAAACTAGGTCCACGGGTACGGGTATTACAACTTTAGATTTTTTTTCTTGAACGGTTTAACCTGTTAGAAATTTCTGTCATTTTAATTAGCGTTTAACCAACTGCTAAGGGATACTTCAGAATATCTTGAGAAAAGATGACTAAAAGTATCCTATACTCTCAATACTTTTAATGATGATTGCAGGAAAAATATCAGTGGTGAGAAATTGGACTATCAAAAGGTAAAACGACCCCGTGGTTGCATGTTGCATTGTATCCCATGGATATGAATTTTTCATATTTTTCTTACATCAAGATATTTCTTGTAAATAAAGTATCTAGGTATGGATTAGATCTAAGTGGTTAAATTTTGCGAGTATTTTTAAATGACCCTTTTTTAATGGCCACGGTTAAATAAAGATCCACTCTGGAATTTTCATTTAAAATGCCAATTTTAGACATTAAATTTTACTATAATTTTATTAAAAATAGAATGTCTTCCCAATGTTTTCTCCAGTCTTTCAAACAATTAATAATCTTTCACAAATGAGAAATCCACCACTGTCGCCCCTTCCCTGGCTCCTCCCTCCCAATCGTGCCATCTCCCTTCCCCTTTCCCCACCTCCTTCATGTGTCCTCCCTCTATTTTTTGCCTTACTCGAGTCTGAAGTCGATCTCTCAAGCAAGACAAAATGGAGTTGAAACCACTGAAAACCAAGATGGAGGAAAATTGTGATGCCGAATCACGAAGAGCGAGAGTGCCTTTATGGATAGCTACTTCTATAAAGGTTGTTCACCAATTGCACCATGTAATTTTGTTGGCTATCTGGGATTGTTGGCAGTAGGGAGGTCCATTGGTGCTTTTATTATTATGGGATGGATTGCTATTAGTCCATGTTTATGCACAGGGTTTATTTAGCCACTGTTTGGGGTTTGGATAAAAATTAGATTTTGATAAAACTTGGTAAAATGTGTGGTTGAAAATGAGTTTGGGAAAAAATGAGTTTTAAGAGATAGGGCCAAACAAGGGCTTAATATTGGAGGAACTGTGTGGATTTAGAGAGAAGAGAGGAAAAGGATGCCTCATGAGTCATGAGGATCACTGGAAAAAGTGGTGGATTAAGTTTAAGTGGGTGAGAGTTCAAGAAGGAAAGAAAGGGTGGTAAGAATATATTTGGAAACATAGGTTTCTTCATATAACTTGGAAAAAAAAGGGCCTATAAAATTTTCTCTAAATCATGTTTGGGTACTGTTTATAAACGGTTCAAATTATAAATAAATAAATAAATAAAAGGAGTGATAGATAAATGTCTAGTATTTGTAGATCCCTCGAAATTTGTTGATAAAAGTGGCTTGAGTATTTATAAACAGTTGTTGAACATGAGCCAAACATTCAAGATAAATTTTCTATGTAACTTTCATTTAGTTGACATGCCTTTGAAGGTTTGTTGATGTTTCTACACTCCTCATTGCAGCAGCTATACATCAAGACCACCTTTATCTTCTATTTGCCTATGGGTTAATAATATTTTAGTAATTCTGATGATACGCATTATTCTTCAGAAATTTCTCGGATACTACCAATTCAAGAGCAAAACACACCAAGATGAATGCAGTCCAGAAGGTTTGTGTAAGGCTGCAGTGTTTGCTATGCAAGTCGAGGAAGAGCTCGAATCATGGCCAGAGCAGAACACCCGAAGTAGGAAATGGTTAACCGTATCTGAAGCAGCAGATAGTTGCCGGCACCCATGGATGAGGGATGCTTTGATTGAAGGCTTTTGCAAGTGGCATGATGAAATTATGCTTACATAAGAAATTGTAGCAGATTAAGGCTTCTTTTGGAGAACACTTTCAGGGCCCAAATCTTCTTTTAACTTGATTGGGTGCATTGTCAAATGCTCTAGCCATTTCTTGTATTTTCCATCTTGTCCTGGTGTACTTGACCTCTCTCTATTTCTCTATTTAGAAAAACTAACATGTCGGATATTTTCAATCGTCACTCAAATTAGATCCTTTGCTGCATTGCTCCATAATCCAAAATTTTGTTATGGGTGTCATCCTAATGTTGGTGAACTTTCTTTTTTTAAGGGATAATTGCAGATACGATCCCAAATCTTTCATTTTTTTGCAAGTTATATCCAAACTTTTCATTTGTGCCATAATTCCAAACCTTTCATTTTGTTGCAACGAAAGGATATGCGTATGGATTTCGTACATTTGAACGTTAGTTGACCAGAAAATTTGATTTTGATTATGCTTTGATCAAATTTAAAAGGATAAAATAATAGGTTGGATTAATTCTTTAATCATTGTATTGAAACCAGTGATGTTATTCATCTTTTCGTTATTTAATTTCAAAAACATGATTGGTTAAATTTCTTATTGCTAGGATGAACGACGTAAAGGTTAATATTTATTTAATTCAATAGATTTCATGCTAATTTTGTTATATATATTAACTGCTTCTTGTCTGCCAAATTGCCATCCAATTGCATATTTTAGGGATAATATTGAGACAAAGAGGAGATATATTTATCTAATTCGTACAATAAGTAACATACATTTTAATAAGAAATCGAGAGATATTTTTATAACTTATACAATTATAATTGAATTATTAAAATTGAATGCTTTTGCATGTTTACGAATTTACTTAGAAATATAGTAAATTTGGGTATTTGAATAAGTCTATTTTGCTTGAGAGAGAATGCTAACTAAAATTGATTATTTTGATTGTTAACATGTATGAAATTGAATTAGATAACTAATTTAAGTGAAATCGAAATTTCCTAACCACAAAATCCCAAAAGTACCTCCACAAACTCGTTAAATTAGTATAATTTAGTTCGACACAAACACTTAAATTTGATAATTGGTTACTAAATTAATTTAGATTAAAGATAGATTAGAATAAAATTAGTAGTAAATCTTATTCTATATGGGAACGATATTTGTATTTAAAATTCCACTTTATTAGTGTCACGATCACGCACTTTTGGAATCAATCGATAAATTTTTTTACGTCATTGTCGGGGACTAACTTATTTACTTTAATTAATGTTGTTGATTCTAACTTTGATTTTAAGTTTTTTTTTGTTTTTTTTTAAAGCTGATGTAGCTATTATTCTTGGTTTCATTGACAAGGAAATAAATGAAATAATAGCTCAACAACAGCATGAGATGGAGATCCCAAAATTGATGAAGACGATAACACGCTTTAAAATGAAAGGATATAATGCACAGGCGAAGTTGATGAACCTATTGGGAGTAGTATTGGATTGCCAAGCTTCCAAATATAGGGTGTGAATGACATTGATGAAGATTATTTGTCCTTGGGATTACTATGACTATAACAGGGCTATAGAGTACCAGAGGATCCATATATGGAAATTGATGAAAAGATATAAAAAGTAGGCAGCCCAAACAAGTTAAGATAATACATACCACAATATAATCCTTACGAGCAAGCACAAAATTTGGGTTGGGAGTAACATTCAAATCTCTATTGGTCGAAAGGTCAAAATATTAAAAATCCCACTAACCCTCAACAAGAAAGGGAGCATTCTCATAAAAATTTCCTTATGCGACTCCCCAAAATTTTGAGTAGTAGATTAATCATTCAGTCTAAGATACCAACAACAAATTAAGAGCCCAACCAAATTAGTAGCATTCAAAGATGATGAAATTAGCATCCAATCATACAACTTCATTGTTTGCTCAAAATTTGAGATTTTGATTAAATTTTATGATAAAATCGAAGTTCACATTGGTGAGTTCGAATACAGAGATGAAGGCAAGTCCTATTACTTTGAGAAGGACAAGGTAAAAGGATGATTGAGGCAAAGTAGTACAAAATCAACATAATCTAGTTAAGCAGAACCTAAAATCCATATTCAAAGTGTCATAAAATACTTGCACAAAAGTCGAGCTTCGCACTTTAAATCAAGAACTTAATGGGAAATAAGTAAACAATTCTTCTAACCCTCAACTATTTAATTTTCCGTGGTGCATTGTATATAGAAAATAGGATTGCATAATACACTTAAGAATTTTTCTAATGTTTCGCACACAAAAAAAAAAAAAAAAAAAAAAAAAA
>CAIGRB010116997.1:14064-30743 GCA_903798255.1 Fraxinus quadrangulata
TAGCAGTAAAAACAAAAAACTGCATCTTTTGCTACACTATATTCCAACCAGATAGGATGCTCATCATACCACGAAACACAAAATCGCCTATCTTTATTACCCATTCTTGTGGGTGGAAACACATGATTGCGAAGCTGACAAGGATCCCTTTGCATATATGATCTTCGAATCACGTCTCGATCATTAACCTCATAATTCTGTATTGGAACTCTCAATCCAGGATCGACGATAAGATTTACAACATCAACATCCCTGACTCCTCCAACATCCCCAACTTCTCCAACATCAACATCAACATTTACATTTATTTTGTCACTTTTTTCTCGAACATTCCTTTCAACATCAATATTCATGTATTTACGTTTAAAGTATTTGTCCATAACTGATACAAATAAAAAAATCAATCACATTAGATAAGAAAGTTTAAATCTACCTAAATCAATCACAATTCACAGTCACACAAATTCGAAATCTCTATCAATTTCCAAAATCCCTAAATCAGAAATCCCTAAATCCTTACTTAGAAATCCCTATAAATTTTCAAAATTTATAAATTAGAAATCACAGTCACAGACACAAATCACAATTAGCAAGTTCACAACTCACACAAATTAGAAATCTTTCATCAAAATACCTAAATCCCTAAAATCCCTAATTAGAAATCCTTTCAATTTTCAAAAATTCCTAAATCCCTAATTCATATAACACAGTCAGTTAGTCACACGACCGGACGGAGCTCGGACTCACACATTACCAACATAATTTCATTTTCAGAATTGAGACTTGAGAGACAACCGGAACTTACCTCACAGTCACAGGAGCAGCTGCAGGGCGACGGGAAGTGGAACTTGGAATGGGCGGAGCCACGGAGCTCGGACTCGGAAGTCTGGGACTGCGGAGGGGAGACGGGAAAGAGATAGGAGAGGAGAAATGAGAGAGGTTTGGATTTTGTGGTGGAGTGGTCGTGGCGACGTCGAGCTAGCGAGAGCTGGAGCTGGAGCGGAAGAGGAAGATCGAAGACTGGGGACGACAGCCACAACGCCCGCGAGCTGGAGCTGGAGCTGGAGTGGAGTCTGGAGAATGAAACACGGTAGGTTCTGTTGTTTTTTATTTTTACATTTATTAAAAAAAATTAAAAAAAACTGTAAAATCTTGGGGGGGGGGCACGTGCCCCCCTAGGCCACCCCCGGTCCGCCCATGTCTGTCCTCCATAAGGATGCGTTCAGAGAAATCGAGAAGTAAATGGCCATATTGTAGGCCACTCCAGCAATGAACACAGAATGAAAGATTCCAAGCTCTTTGGCAACTTCAACTGTCCATCCCAGGAACATATCAGAGATAATGCACACTGGTGGAGAGCCATCACTTTCAATCATCTCGTCCAGGAGTTTTTTAAACGGCGATTCAAAATTCTCGAGGCCTTCAAGAAGCGCAGGGTGTGAATGTAAGACAATGAATCCGTGATTTCTGAACAAGGTGGGAGACCATAATCAGTGGCACATAAATGAATTTCAACAAGGCGAATGGTCGTATTAAGAGAGTAAGGGCCTCAGCTTTCGAATGTTCAGTGGGGTACTGATAATATTAACTCTATAAATTTTTCTTTGCTCTATTTGTTGGGCAAGAGCCGTGAATGGAGTGAGATGCCCTTGTGCCATGAATGGGAACATTACTATGTTTTTCATTCTTAACTTTAGTCATCTTTAGAAAATCAGGAGCTATGTGAACTGCACTTCTTCAAATGGCTTATCTCTTATTACGTGGAAGCAAGGACTTAACAAGGCCGGTTTATATCTGTTAGGAATTTGAGGATGAGGAGATATGGCTCGATATAAAGTATAGATCGCACATTTGATAATCAAGAATAAGATGTAAAAGAAAAGCAAACAAAAAAAAAAGAAATTGACAGAGGAACCGAGTATTTTATTGACAATGAATAGAGAGAAAATATAACTCCTGTGATAATGTACTAATAAACTGAATGAATGACCTAGTATTTATAGGAGAATCGTCAAAATTCCTAAAATAAGGAAACTATGTCAAAAATCGTGTAAATCCCAAAAATAAGGAAAAAGATTCGCGGCTCGTCTCTCGAGCGATAAGCAGGCGACGGGTTATCGCTCGAGCGACAATCGGGCGACAGCTTCCCTACTCAAATTTTGCTCATCTCGCTCGAGTGTGAGTGGAGTGATCGTCCAACGTCGTCAATCTGCTTTTTTTCTTTCGTGAACCCTATTTTAACATCTTCAAGTCCATACTACACAACGCGAAACCCTAAACCCAATTTGGACCAAATTTGAGTCACAAAACCCAACAATATCACTATTAACGTTTAACGACATAGTTTAAAAACAAGGTTATATCAACTCATGCGGATTTAACAATAGTTAATAGGACAAAATTACAAAATCTAAGAGAAATTTGTTGAAAGAATTTTGGAAACTTTGGACAACAATGGTACAAGATTAATTTGTCAAAACGTGATTGTAGTTGGTGGTGGGCAATAAACGAAGACGAAGATTGGCCGGTTTATGGTTCAACTTCTCCATTGTCTTGCTGTTATGGTAAGTGATAAATTCTTCTGGTGGATAGCCAGGCCAGAAGAAAGATGACAGTACGAAGCTTCTAAAATACACAACCGTACAAAAAAATGCACACAAAGCTAATATCTCCATCCATGGTACTCGAGTTGGAACTGAACATGGCATTAAATAAACATTTGGTAAATTGCAAACAGTAGGGCTAAATTTTTCTGACGACTCCATCAATGATATTACAGAAAAGTTAGCTAGTATATCCAATTGTGGAAGGTACATTCCACCACCTGAAATTTCTGTTCATTCTAGCTTACGCTTCTACAGATATATTAGTGCATTGACGACTCTTGTTTTTCTGATGTTGTATTCAGCTTCACACTCAGTTTGTCAACCCTCTGGCATAATTGATTTAGGCATCGGTGCTCTCCTTGTTACCGACGTTTTCTCTTGAACGATTGGGAATAAACTTCATTGTTGTGCTCAGAAAGAAACCAATCAGCTGCAAATGATAATATGTAATTAGCATTGGGAGTTTAGTTAACATTTGCAACAGGGAAAAATGATTTAATCAGTCATGGATAGTCTTTGACCGACTATTTATTGAGGTTGATTTGCCTGTTAAGTAAAAGTCATTACCCAAGAGAGTCCAACACACAGGATGCTAAAGCCAGGGAAATGAAATGGAGCAGTCTCGGACAAAAATAAAGCTGGAAGAAGCATATTGTGAGGTGTAAGTTTGGAATAGAGTAGCAAGCTTATCGATGATTGAGAAAGGGAATTTTAAATCACCTGAAAGAGGACTAAAAATTAATGGAGAGATGACGTTGGCAAATGCTGTTATGCCCAAAATGCATCCTTGAGCAACTCCCTGATAAATGACAAGAAAATGGAGTTAGTGTGAAAACGCGGCTAAAACAAACTCAAGGAGTACTTGAATCTTAAAAATAAGATCAATATATAGAAAATTTCAACTTCTGATTGACATAACAACTTAAAACTTAGTACGACCGTCGACCATATATAGCTAATGGAAATCAACTAAATATCAGCCAAGACCTGTTCATTGTCTCCAACTTGTTTTGAAATGATGCTTCTTATCTGTGTATTACAGAACCAATAATCATCACTTCAGAAAACAAAGTAATCAAAATAGATGATAATAACTTAGTGTGAACTGTGTACTCACATTCGGGGTTGTCAGGAAAAAGAAAACACCCAATGCAGCGGAGGCATAAGGTACCTGCAGATCAAAAATGATGACAGAATTTATTTCTGTATGATAAAGCATCAGTGCAACACACTTATAGCAAAAAAACACTCAGAAGGTGTTATTTGCACTCTAAAATTAGCTACTGCTTCAAATCTGCATCATGAGTGAGTTGTGTATGGCATGCTAGAGGCTAATTTGGAGAGCTATTATCGTCTCCAAAACATTTCTCTCAAGAGTTATTGTTGCTGGAACAAATAACTTTCTTTGGAAAACTTATATTATGAATACTTCACACCAGATTGGGAATGTTTTCTAGTTTTGATTAAAATCAGAGTGTAACTCTAACAAGAGTCAATTTAATTTTAAGTGGCAACACTAGGAAGAAATTTGATATTGAAAAAGAATATCTACCATTGTCATTTTTATCAATATAATGCTAAAATTAGATTTGGCATTCCCTTGTTTTCAAAAAATTGTGGACGGGAAAAATGCAATCATGCTACATGTACAGAAATTTTTTACACCTTACTTGATAGATAGACACATGGCATAAAGTCATTGGCTCGTTTAAAAAGAAAACAGTTTTTGACAGTTTTTCCACCAATCAAAACCTGCCAATTGAGTCTGATGTCACTTTGGGGATAGTTGAACAGACGAGTGAAGACAATGTGTCAGAAGGCATTGTGGGCCATACTGAAGTTCTGAATTGATTCTTCTAACCTTGGCACGCGAGGCTTTCTTTGTAGTATAGAAGTGCAATAGGTGGAAGCAAGAATTAGAAATGCATTAGGGCAGCGTGAATATTCAAGTTTGAATAGAAAATCTTGAAACTACTTGGCTTACTCAGCTGGTTGTGGAATCTCATTGGCTTCTCAAATGGAATGCAAAACAAACACATTGTTCAATATGGGAATGATGTGGAGTAACAAATTAACATAATAAAGAACTTCAAGGTACACTGAAGAGATTACCCAAGCAGACCATGCTATGCTGTCAAGAAACATCTGCACAAAACAAGACAATAAATTATTGACGTGTAATTAATAGATCACCATTTTCCCGTGTTTATAGAAATTTATTTTAAAAAGAGTAATTTGGTTGAAGTCGTGTACATTTAAAAAACCAGCAAAGAGTCCTAAAGAAAGCAACACTTCCTCTCCTATAACAGGACCAAATATAGGCATGAAGATCACCTGCACAATTTCTTAGATTTTCATAGATTGAAACCAAATCGTACAGTGATAGTGAGCATTAACAAAACAAGGAAACAAATTTATAGGCAGATATAATGAAAAGTATCAGCAATAAGCCATTTTGAAGATACATTTGATATGGTGGCTCCAATGTAGGTAATGAGTAACACATCTGCGAATTGATCTTTCATGAAGTGGAAGCGCGCCTTCAAGAAATACTGCAGGAGAGAAAGTAGCAACATTATCAAAATATTTTTACTAATTATGGAGAAATATCATGTGCTCAGTGCTCACCATGTACAAAATTAATGGTCAAACCAGAAGTGCCAATTTTATTAAAGCTTTTCATGGAATCGTAGCAAGTTAATTGTATACAGAAATAATGTATTTCTACTATTTTCATTCTTTTTCTGCTTTTCCAATATCAGATGTAATATAATCATTTTTCAGTTACAATGTAAGTCCGTCAATCCATTGACAGGAAAAACCACCCAGACGGGCATTGTACTAATTTTGAGGTAATAGGTATCACTCACACCTTTGCCGTGTTCTTCAGTGACCATTATATTCTTTTCACATACAACCATCAAGTATGCAATGGTCAAATCTATTAACAAATATTGTCTTGGATGGCCGTGTTTTTAATAATCTGTTTTGATGGACCAAAGTTATAGTGACACACACACAACCTACAAAGAAAATCAAAATCTAAGGTGATGAATAATTTCACATATCTGATATTGCATCTTGTCTGATAACCAAAAATCACATTTCAGAGAAGAGAGGACCTGTAAGCAAGCTTCAAGTCCAGCCTCTGCAAGGCTATTGAAGAAAGCAATAGATGCTGCTAGTGAAAATGTAGTGCTGTAATAAGAGGATTAAAATTTCAAATGACCATCATCTCTGAAAACGAAAATTGTAAAACTACTTGGAAAAGTTGTAAAATTTATAAGCACTCAAAAAACCCGAAACACAAGAAAATCAATATTACTATCTTTGTGAGCATGATGATATTAACTGTAAACTTAAAGTTTTGTCTCTTGCAATAAAGAAAAAAACGAGTTCAAATGTTAGAAATTGTACTACAGTGTAAAGAACTTCGGGTGTGCAGAACACTTCATGTAATCATTCCAGATAATGTCTACCCTGTTCTATCTGACAAAAGAAGTTACTAGAAAAATTTTATAATGTTTTTACTGTTAGGTACAGTTTTTGGTAAATATAGTGGTTAGTTGAACTTCTATATGGTTTCATTTACATTTCATATGTTTCAGCCGTTGATAGTGACATGGGATCCAAAACGAAGGTCATTTTGGAAAAGGTTTCTACTTGGTCATCATAACTTGAAGAGATGTGATCTCTTGAGTAATGAGATTTTCTTTGCCCCTAGTTTGAAAGTAATTGAGTGCTGCAATTTGTGAGTACATCTTCTAACCAATACAAGTTTCAAAATCTTTTAGGCAAAGTTCCCAATATTTTTTGGATGTCACGGATAACACTATCTTCCTATGATCAAAACTAAATGTACATGAGGTGACTATTATCAACTAGCTTTGGTTGTACAAAATAAAAAGTTACATAAATCCCCATCTTTTCAACTATCACCTAAAGCTCTCTGTCAAATTGAATGTAGCATGACAAAAGAAGTAATCTTACGTAGCATGTTATATCATTAGATACCGGTGAGCAATATTTTCTTTTGCGTCAAGTTAAACTAAACGAAAAGAAAGTCTTGGGTGATAAACTTTTGACTGAATGATCTTACCTTGAGGGATCACTTGCATTATATAGGAAGGGTATTACCTTATACAAGTATGGTATCAATCTAAATATGGTGAATATAATTATATACATAATTATGTTAAGTCATAATATTTGTCAATCTCCATAATCTATTATAATTATATACATGATTATATTAAGTCATAATCTTCGTCGATCTTCATGATTTTTGTCAATTTTCATAATCTCTGTCGATCTCATTGACATTGGGGAAATTATTTTTATATAGAACCTTAGAAGAATTTATAACTGAATTCTTGGTGCCTGGAGATGTTGAAAGAAATGGTATAACATTAACACAAAAAGAAAAGTTTCAAGGATACCTAGACGTCGTACCTACTCTTGAGCAAGCAAAATATATCTTTTGGAGATGGAATACCCTTAATGAAGTCCCCTTTCTTTGATGATTCACAACGGGCTTGATTGCTTTCTGTTTCCATCATCAAGATTGGCTGCTCCAAGGCATCAGCATGGCAAGTTGTATCCTTAAGAAAGACTCTCATGTACACTGCTGCAACAATAGATACAACTGCTGCAACCTGGATGAATTGAAGGACTAGCTCGATAGCATCAAAACTTATCAGTTTAGCTTTGGCCAAAAAGTAAAAGGGAAATACGAGGTGAAAGAAGGAAATTTTCCTCGGTTCAAGAAAGAAAACAAGAAGCATGTATTGATGGGATAGGGAAGACCTGAAATATCTGTGTGGTGGAGAGTAACCGAGCAGCTAAGGTACCACAAAGAAATGCAGCACAGATTACACCAGACAAGACTCCAAATGCAGAGACACGCTTCGCCTCAGATACAGTATCTGCCTGAGAAAATACTTGATTTACATGTTGAAAATGAATAATATGGCAACTTACTACATGATAAATAATGCTCCCAAGTTCTATATGTACCGCTTTAATTATAATTCCACTGGCTTTAATTAAAATATGATCATAAAGTTAAGCATTAATAGAATTATATATCTGAAAAATAAAGAACGATAAGCTCCTTAAGTTTTCGAATTACCAAATAGCCAAGGGCAATGCAGACAACACCACCTTGAGTAACCATGGCAGTTAAAGTCTTGATTACGTAGTATGCATAGAAAAAGGTAGTCGTCCGCTTCCATGCCAAAATTACTGCATGTATGTGGTCATTAGTGGGAAAAACAAGGTCAAACTGTGAATGAAAAAATCATAACTATTTCCCAATTGGTAACACTCCTCTTTAGTTTGCTTAAAGTACAAGTCCCAGGATATTCTAAGAATCAGACTGAAAAAAGTTCCAGTAATGATGAATACATTCTCAAAGAAGAAAGAATAAGTTGACAGAATTCCATGACCGATTCAAGTTTGCAAGTTCAACTTCCATGCACATCCATGGGAAATGAATGTGATACTGCTGGTTTATATAATTCTTCAACCAGTAAATATTCATTATACCCCTTTTCAAGGAAAAATAAAAACAATATACACCTCATTAACAGGTAATTACTGTCATAATTTATAATTTAAATATGAATTTTATGTACCAAGATTTAACAAAAACTGTACATATTTTACATGAATACTGACACTAATAACTCAATTTACAGAACAAAAAAGAGAGAAGGTTCTACGTCAAAAAATCGCCTGATTTTTTTATTCAAAATTACTTTCTAGTAAATTTATCTCACAGGCCAGTCATAAAATGCCTGCACAATGTCGGTACAATGATGAGTGGACATATATGTAACCATTAACCAGATTAAAGATATGATATGTCTAAACGTGTTGCTGCTACTTCAAAAGAAACAAAAATGTTTATAATTTTATATTAGTTATAAAATCTAAGTCTTCTACGCGTAAATTTCAGAAATTTAAGTCTTCTACGAGTAAATTTCAGAATAATATTTCGTCTTTGATCTAAAACTAGAACTGAATGCACTTTGTTTGCATCAAATTATGATATCAGTGACAACTCATTATTCCTCCACCAATAGAATTGCTGTCTTAGAATGATATCAAATGTTGGAACTTTCCCCTTGGAAACATTCATTGGATAAAGCAAAACCACGTAGTATATTGTACCTAATGGAATAATGGAGAGAACCAAGGGGACAGTGAGCAAAGTTTTCCTGCCATAAGCATCGGACATATTCCCAATCAGTGGCATCATGACCACAGACCCCAATCCCGCAATCTGCATAACATTCCTCCATCAGTGCTTGACAAAAAATAGTTTTACCCCATGCGTTAAAACTTAACACGGTATACTTTTGCTCCAAAATAAATATGATTTAAATTTTGATTATTCTTTGATATTTTCCCTTTGTAAAACAGAGAATAAAACAAGATTTTGAAATTCAAAACTTCGAGCAATGCCACCAATTTTGCTATCTATAAGTATGAAGTAGCGATTAAGCTTGAACATAGACTTTGTATAGCTTATTTTGATGTGAATAATTAGAGAATGTCTGAGTAAGAAGAACAGACTAATAAAAACACAGTTGAATGACCTTTCTGGCTCTGCTGGAATTGGTCAAAGGTCAGGCTTAGTTCCCCATAGCTGCGATAACTAGGTAACATTTAAGTGGAGGTTATATGGTGCATCGAAAATTGCATTTTTTGCTTTGTAGCGACTCAAGGCAAAACAGCATGACAGCGGGTAAAATCTATTTTAGTTTAAATTGATGACCAGCTGCTAGTTTATCCATACGACATATTTGCATTTATCTATGACAATTTTTGTAACAACATGGCCTTTATGTCTAAGCCGTGAACTTACGTACCGTCTTCTATGAGAGAGTCTAAACCCATCTTACCCGTTACGAATTTCTGTTGCATCCTTAGAGTTCAAACTCAAGTCCCCTATATCATACGTTCCACTCTGGAAAAGCCTAAACCCATCTTAAATCTCTCATAAGACAAAGGTCTTCAATTCGAATCATAGGACACGATAGAAATCCATAAGGAATAAAATAGTCTAAGGCTCTTTCAGAGTAGACAGTAGTACATATGATATAACGGCTTGGACACGAGACCTAGGTCGTTCCAATTTGTACTCCATATATAATGCTTATAGTGTATACTCTTAAGATATGTTATGAGAAACCAACCTTTTAAGTTTTATCAATGCTCTGAGATTCTTCATGAGGAAAAGCCAATTTCACCATCTCAGACCACTTCTCTCCTTTCTATTTATACACAAAAAGCATCTATATTATTCTCCAAGGGACCCTTTTCTACAACTAAACTGGCCCATTGTGCTCTATAATTCAAGTCTCGTACTCAACACTTACTCAATATATTAATCCATCAAGCATATACAAACCCTTCAACAAATACTTAATCCCACAAAGGCTATATAATTGTCGTCTTAATCTACAAGTCCACCTATTAACCAAAATCTAGATTGCAATAACGGGGAGAGGAGGGAGGGTTAGAGAAAGAAAACAAGTCCTTCCACACGGGAAAACATGCAAGCAAACAGTTTACAATTCCTTTTCGGTTAGGGAAGAAAGGAGATAAAAAGGGCAATACATCCAGTCCCGAAAATGCATAAAGCATTGTCGTATTCTCTGATAGCTTGTTTGTGTAATTTTGTAGTTTACTAACTAAGTTTGAGGACGTGCGAAATTATACAATTAACAAGTAATGAGTCACTTTTAATTATTTCTAAATGGTTAAACAAACAATCAAATTATCCTAAATTGAATTGTCGTAGTTTGTAATAAGAAAGCAATAAATAACACCAATATTGATGACGGAGAAACTCAACTATGTAAAAATACCGAGACCAAGCCAGTTACCTTCACTATAGATAATACGGATTTACAGTAAGATGCTGCCTAGCCAACTCCACTAGATATCCCGATCTAATTCCTGTAACATCCAAGACCAGCTGAACCTACCAACTCCTGATCTTCTGCAATTGTCTCTTCCAAGTGGAATTCCAAGAACTTCTCGTTCTTGTGCTTTTCCAGCGCTTGTAGTCCAACCTCTATCAACCTCCGCAACCTCTGAATTTCAATTGAGAAAGTACATTCCTAAGGATATTCAGGAAGAAAGTGTTTTGAATTCTTCAATTTGATGTTTTTCGTGTGGTTGAATAATCTCAAGAATAACAAGAAAAAATCATAAAGTAGGAATGTGTTCTTGAATCTCTAAAGAATGATATGAAGCAAGAGAATAATAATCAACCACATGACAATTCGTGCATAGATTTGGGTATTTATAGGAGAGGGTAATTAGGTTGAATGGGCCGAAAAAATAATTCAAAATAACAATTAAGATTTTTTGGATCGACCTGTCGCTCGAGCTAAGAGCTAGCGACAGGTGAGCAACGGCCTCTCGCTCGAGCGAGAGCCGAGGGACAGGCGAGCAACAACGATTCTATTTTTGTCGTTCGAGCAGTGTCCAGCGATAGGCTAGCGAAAATGCGGCACCTTGTTTCTCATCTTTTTGCTCGAACCCTAGACCTCATAACCTAACTTGTACAAATTGCACCATAGGTCCTTGACTTTTACACACATTACAAATTAGTCATTTTGTCTACATAATCGCCAACACTAAAAATCAAACAAACTCTCCATTTAGCATTCTGTGACAAAACTATACAATAAATCAAGAAAAACTAAAAAAAAAAAAAAAATCTAAACTACCCAAGTACAGTATCTTGCATTCCTTGTCAAATCTGTTTCCTGAAATCCAAACCTCAAATACCAAGTGTAAAAGCACGTGATACAGGAAATGTAACAATTGAAATTCATAATCATAAATAGGCATGCTAGCTTGGGATGTGACATTAATGTCAATCAAAACACGAACCGAAATATTAATATCACAAAATATTAAAACTCAAACAGTTTATGCATTATGATATGAAATGCAATGCCAATTCTCCCCTTTACTACAAACCCTCAACATGTTTATGCAAAATGTATCTATGTCTCTCCCCAACAACCTCTAGATATAAAATGCAATTCAAGCTTTCACCTTATGTGTAAATATTCTCCCCATTTTTGTCACAAATGACGAAGGAACCAATAATTAAAAACTTTTAACATTAACATATAATAACTCAAAAATTTTGTTGTTAGCATGTACAAGTATAAGCAATGTATAGTAAACCTTCCTACATACTTAGTTCAAGTGAACATGGAGTAAATTATACAAGTGACTCATATGTGTAAAGTGTCACTAATCATTTGTAAATAGGACTCCAAACCTTAATTTTGTTAGAAATGACATGCTAAACACCACTGCAAATAAGTTTATTCCCCTACTTATGAAAGTGAAACCATTTAAAGCACATTAGAACCTATAACGTAAAACTCATTATGTATGGAAAGTACTTTTTCTCCCCCTGAGTATGAGCAAAATGTTTTATTTCAATAGGACCTATAACGTAAAGCTCATTATAAATGGAAGTGCCCTTCTCTCCTTGAGGATGAGCAAAATATTTTAGTTCATGTCATTCAATAAACGAGGCGCATTATGATTTTTCTCATCTTAAGTGCAGTCTTTTCTTCATTAAGCGACTAAAATGACCCATGTAGCGACCTTTAGGCCGGTTAACCCAAATTAGTTGACTATAGACACCAGGTTATGAGAAACCCCGCAGGCTTAATTGCTCGAATCAAATAGGCACTAAAGAAGAACATAAGATATTGAGCTTTTTATTATCGAGGATAAACTTGAGCTTAGATCTAATAAATAAGGTCAATTCATATTCAAAGTCACCTTACTAACATGTGACTGTCATCCCAAATCTCACACATGCGGTAGAATCCCACTAACAATATCATAGTGTGTGCAGTGCAGATGGTACATGAAGACACATATACTAAGTACTCTATAAATAACCTAAGTCAGTAATGAAAATTATGTTACAACTCATCGATTAAACCCATGCATGATCACAACACACAAGTTTAAGAATGTTATATATCATGTTGTTGTAAAAATTTCCATCATTTGTTATTTTTCAATTTTCCTTTTTTTTAAAGCATAAATGCACCAAGCACGCAAAATAAAATATTAATGACTTATCGTTTGTGGGTTTAGCTAATGTTAGCTCATAAGTTTGGAGAGATCAAATCAGCTCTTCCACCTTAATAAAGTCTATATCCTTACTCTCCTTAGTAGCAGTGATTTTAGGTCTAAATCGCTCAGGTAAAAATCTAAAGATTTTTTTAACAATTTTTTACTCAGGTATTTTCTCACCTAGGTTGAAACTATAATTAACTATGGCATTTAAGCTCGCATATAATTCATCAAATGTCTCATCCTTTTTCATCATAATCTCTTCAAATCTAGTGGTCAACATCTGCAACTTAGAATTTTTAATAGTCTGAATTCCCTCATGTGTGATCTGTAAAATATCTCAAACCTCTTTAGCTACCTCACACATAGACATTCTCCTAAACTCTTCCGAGAATACAGCCATAAATAAGGCAGCTAAGGCTTTATTGTTCCAGTTACATTCTTCTAAGTTCGCCATAGTCCAATTCACAATGGGAGTGGGGATAACTTCATTATTAACCGTAGAACTAGGTACAGCCCAACCATTAACCACACTTAACCAAATTCGTTCATCCATGGATTTTAGAAAAACTCTCATTCTAACCTTCCAGTAAGCACAATCATTGCCATCAAAATATGACGGGACGGATAATGAATTACTCATCTAGAAATTTAAGGTCAGGATTCGAATTTGGGCTCTGATACCAATTGATATTTCGTAGTTTACTAAGTAAGTTTGACCTTACGTGCGAAATTATACAATTAACAAACAACAAATCACTTTTAATTATTTCTAGATGATTAAACAAACAATCTAATTATCCTAAGTTGAATTGCCGCAGTTTGTAATAAGAAAGCAATAAATAACACAAATATTGATGACGGAGAAACTTAACTGGTAAAAACTCTGAGGCCAAGCCAGTTACCTCCACTATAGACAATGTGGATTACAGTTCAATTCCAAAATAGTTCCACTAGCTTTTGTAAACCTTGCAACTCCAAGATTTGTTGCTCATTCCAGCCTTGCGATCTCCTACCGTAAATAATAAATTTACAGTAAGATGCTGCCTACCCAACTCCACTAGACTTCCCGATCTAATTTCTGTAACCTCCAAGATCAGCTGAACCCACCAGCTCCCGATCTTCTGCAATTGTCTCTTCCAAGTAGAATTCCAAGAACTCCCCGTTCTTGTGCTTTTCCTGCACTTGTAATCTAACATCTCTCAACCTCCAGCAGCCTCTGAAGTTCAACTGAGAAAGTACCTTTCTAAGGATATTCTGGAAGTAGGTGTTTTGAATTCTTCAATTTGATATTTTTCTAAAGTGTGGTTGAATGATCTCAAGAATAAGAAGAAAAAATCACAACGGAGGAATGTGTTCTTGGATCTCTAAAGAATGATACGAAGCAAGAGAATAATAATCAATCACACAACAATTCGTGCATAGACTTGGATATTTATAGGAGATGATAATTAGGTTGAATGAGCCGAAAAAAATACTTCAAAACAGCAATTAGATTTTTCGGATAGACCTGTCGCTCGAGCGAAGAGCGAGCGACGATCTCTCACTCGAGCGAGAGCCGAGCGACAGGTGAGCAATGATGATTTTGTTTTTGTCGCTCGAGCATAGTCCAGACGATAAACTAGCGAAAATGCAGCGTCGTATTTCTCCTCTTTTTATGCTCAAACCCTAGACCTCATAATCCAGCTTGTACAAATTGTACACTAGGTCATTGACTGTTACACACGTTACAAATTAGTCCTTTTCTAACAGTTTGAAATTAACTCCTTGACACACACACAATACAACAAAGGAAAAGTAGATAAAGAAATTACGATTTCTGCAAGTCCACCAAATTATATCCTTATGCCGACAATATAATAGTTGAGAGATTTTGAGACCTTCTGATTCGAAATATAATTATTGCACTAAATAGTTCCGAAATTGGAAATCAATAATGAAAGTACTAATTATTACAGAAAGAGAAGCAAAAACGAGTTGCAGTAGATTGAATTAAAGAAAGGTGAATATGAAGATAGGAATGAAGTGAAAATGTACCGCTTGTTGGAAGCCGGTAAGGTAAATAGCAAGTGAACACTCGTCTTTACCAGGACACACTGCCGCCATTGTAACGTCAGTGATGGCCGGATTTACCATTAAGCTCGCTGCATTTGAGAGGAACACTGTAACGAACAGGTGACTCAAACTCCCCCAATTCTCCATATCTTCCTTTGGATTGTTTGTTTTAGTTACAATAGGAGCTGTTGGAATATGAAATATGAACAACGAGTTTCACACTTCGTCAACACTCGTTCATAGCTAAACTTTAGCAAGAGCAACTTGCTTTTTTGCAAATCTACCCCCTCATTTTTTTCCAATTTTAGAAAAATCAATTCAAATTTATCTATTTTTACATTTATTTAAAAGCACATCTTTTTCGAACTCATTTTTAATCAAATATTTTTCAAATAAAATAATTTCACACGTATGTTCAAAAAAATTTCATACTTTTTTACCACACATTTTTCAAAAAATTAATATTACAAAACTCATTTTTCCCCAAAAAAAAAATGAAAACTGAATTTTATAATAGTGATTTAAAAAAAAAAAAAAAGAAGTGTGTTTAAAAAATTAAAAAAAAAATTAAATTTGCATATAAAATTGTTTTATTTAAAATGTATGCGATTTAAAATAAATTTTTAGAGAATGAGCTTATAACAGGGACTTAATAGACAATTGTAATAGTAATACCGATGCACCTACCAACACCTGAATGAAGATCCACCTACCTCCTTTCACTCGGTTAGGTGGCAGCGACTGATGAATTATCATGCATCAAAGATTCAAAAGTCTCTAGCAGTCAAACTACGACAATTTTTTAGTGCTTTTAGTCCTCGTCTGTTTTTGTCTAAAGCAGTCGGAGTTAAATCGTAAAAAATATTTTTTAAGTTATGTAAAAATAATATTTAATATTAATTTATTTGTAGAATTTAATAAATTTCAAACGAACTAAAGAAAAAAAAATTTAAATAGAAATTTAAAAAAAAAAAATTTTGCACTCTCAAAACTTAACTTCTATGATTTAATTTTTTTGTGATGATAAAATACTACAAGTGAGCAACATTTTTATACTATATTTGTACCACTATATGTGGTACATAAGAATTAATTGCTAATAACGAATTTAAAATCCTATTAAAATTTCTAGTTACATGGAAATAAATTTATCTATACTTAGTCAAGATTTTTCAAGTCAAAATTTATTGAGTCTAGATTAATGTGAATGTTAATTAATTGAGAATTAATAATACGAAATTCATACATGATAAGGATTTTATAGTATTTATTAAATATTGAAAAATAAAAAGTACGATATTATTGAAATAAATAAATTGTAATACGTTAAAATCGTCAAAAAATAATTCTCACTTGATGTGGTAATTTATGGTTAACGTGTTGGTTGGGGGTTTTATCTCAAGATAGTGGTGCTCATCACACCATTATGAACTTCACTTTTTCCAAAAATAAAACAAACTTTGGTTGACTATGAAACTAGAAAAATCATTCCATTGGACGTTGAGATTTTTCCTTGTCTTTTATTGTGGAAATTGTGGAAGTTTTTCCACAAATGGAGGTTTCATCTTCAAATAATTCGAAAGAAATAATTAATTTTTAGAGACTTCATTGTCCATCAATACTTCCCCACTTTCTAATAGAATGCAGAGATTTTCATAAGAAAATAAAAATAGGTTAAAGTGTGCATAACTTAAAAGTGTAAGTCTTAGTCAGCCTGGTGAAATATGGTATGAATTTCCATTTCCGTTTCCAAAAGATTTTTTAATTTTTGATATCCTGAAGAAAGGTTTTTGTGGTTACCAAGAACACTTAATTTAAATTATTTAGCCCGATGCTTATAAATTCATTAGTAGAAGTGCTTAATATCTCTTATAAGATATTTTACAA
>CAIGRB010117017.1:0-34589 GCA_903798255.1 Fraxinus quadrangulata
AAACATGTTAGAAATTATCTAATTGTGTCTCAATATTTTTTAAGGTAAGGACCGTTTCAAGAGAACAAGTAAAACTGATTCGTGAAGCTGTACATGATGTAAGTTTCTATTCAAATCTACCTACAGAAAATTTATGTAGAACTCTTACATTTTAATAGAAAAATCTGTTTATAGTCTATGCTTCTCTTTTTTGTTTTGTGATTTTTTTACATCTACTTCAATTATTACAGGACTCAGACACCAATGCAAGACCAGTCCAACCAATAAATCAGCGTCCTATAAAACTCTATAGACCAAGAGATAATAAGGACTGAAATTCTTTACTATATATATATAAAAGTACTATATATCGTGTATTATATATATCGGTTATTATTTATTCCCATAACAATTAATGATCTTGCTAGTTACACTATTTGAGAGCGTGTTATCATACTATAGAGATGGTAATCCATATGATTCCATCTTCCATGTACTTAATTATTATTGTCATTAATACCCTTGAGTATTGTATTCTTTCGATTATTTATTTATTATGAATTTAATAAAGGCGGTATTTTCATGCCCATTTTTCTTATCATACAAGCAAAGAAGATATATTTTTTTACTGTTGGAAGATATAGTTTACAAGCATGTGACCACACATGCTTCATACGTGTGAAGTGGAGATCTTGCAACCAATATTCCACGTTTTGAATTTACAATAATCAGTATAATTACCTTTCTGAGATCAATCAGAAAAGGTAGGAGGTAATAAAAGACAAATTGTAGACAAATTGTACAAATTGTTATGGGAAAATTTCATAACTGAGAGATTACGTTTTACCTATTTTAAATTTTAGAGATGAGGTTTAAAATTTCAAATTTCAGATTTTTTAAAGTTTAAAATTTTAAATCTCAGATTATTTTATATTTTTTTTATTAAATATATTAAGATCACAATTTTATATAATTTGTCACATAATTTCTTTTTTTTTTTTTTTGTCACTTTCTAAAATTTCTATAATTTTTTTAACAAAAATTACTTTTTTTAAGAGAAGTGACCTTATATCACTTTTTAGTATATAAAAAAAAAAAGGACCCTTAATTTTAAAAAGTGATGTTATTAAAAAAAGTATTTTTATGTCACTTAATTTTTTAAAAAAGTGATGTTATTAAAAAAAGTATTTTTATGTCACTTAATTTTAAACAGGACCTTTTACTTTTTTTTTTTTTTTTCCTATCACTTTCTAGAAATTTCTCCTACAACATCAATGTTTTAATAGAAGTGACATTGTAGTCACTTTATTTATTTATTATTATTACAAGGTGACACTTAAATTTGAAAAGTGATATCATGTAAAAAAAGTGACACTTAATTTTACATAGTAATTTTTATTTCGAAAATACTTTTCATATGATTTTTTAAAGAGAAAATTTCAAAAGTAAGAGATTAAGTTTCATCCATTTCAAATTTAAGAGATAAGGTTTAAAATTCCAAATCTCAATTTTTAAATTTTTTTTTTAAAATTAATTAATTAAATATATTAATGTCACAATTCCATATAATTTGGTCACAAATTCTATATAATTGGTCACATATTATTAATTTATCACAAATTACAAATTTTACATGTCACAAACTATTTTACGATCACAATTCAAAAATTTTAGACATGAACTAGCCAGTACTGCTAAACATAAGGCCTCTGCGATAGGATAATCTTCCTTTAGACATGGATCCACAATGTTTCTCAATTGCTCAAAACAGCCTCCTTCATTTGCTCCACCTCCAAAAAAATGTAATTGATTCTAATAATTTCCCATCTGCAGCCTCTTTCCCTGATATAAGCTCAAACAAAACCACTCCATATGCAAAAATGTCTACTTTTTCAGTCGTCGAGCCGTAAAGAACATATTCTGGAACAACCCACCCTCCAGGACTTGTTAAACTTCCAGATTCTTTCGAGGAATCATCAGCAGGAATTGCTTTGAATATTGTGAGTTTTGCCCTCCAATTTGAGGTAAAAAATATACCCTTGCTGTTTATGCTCATGTGAAAATAAGAGGGTACAAAACAATAATGCAAGTAATGAAGGCCAGTTGCAATGTCGAAAGCAATTTGAGTTCTCCTGTGCCATGAAAGAGAAGTAGACGAGCTTGACAAACAGTCCCTTAAACTTCCATTAACAGGAAATTCAAACACCAAATAAGACCAAGAAAAATCATCCTCTCCATAACAAACTCCATGTACTTCACAATGTTGACATGATTGATCTTTGAATTTACATCAATAACTTGACGGGTCCCCTCAAATCTAATTTGTTTAATCATCACTTCACCATTATCAATCAACCCCTTGTAAACACTTGGACTGATGCTTGTCTCTTCACTTAAATTTTTAGTTGCTTGTTTGATCTCTTCCACACTGTAATTGCACAAAGAATATTTTATCCCAACAAGGAGATCAGGAGACGAACAGGAATTCGTGGAGCCTCCAGTAGGAGGTCCAGATAACGGGGAGCTTCTCAGGGTCGAGCACGAATTCAACAAGCTTCAACACATAGAAGTATGGAACTTATCAGATTTGAATTTATACAAGGCCTTGACGTATAGACCACAGGAAACTAATGTAGCAAGAATGAGGAACAACCCCCAACTGCTGATACTGCAATACAGAGTTTCTATAGTTTTACAATTTTTGCACGTTTCTCAACAAGAATTGTGGAAAGAAAAACCGGAACGGGAGGTTCAGAATCCAGAATGTTGAGATTGATGAATGGTTTTGCTTTCAGTGGTACTAAAACAGTTGTGTTGGGGTAAACAGTAGTTGTAGGATCTAAATTATTAGCTTTCCATATTTCTTCGACTGAAATACTGAACTTAAGACTCAATTTTTTTGGATCATCCCCTTCAATAAAAGGGCATGTGACAAAGTACCTAACCCCTGGACTCCTAGAGATTTTATCAGGACAAGCACACTTCAAAGGTACACGAAGTGTCGAACCAGCACGAAGACTGTTTAATCCCAGAAAATCTTCTTCTTTCAGTGTAATTGATTTCACTAAACCTTCAAATATTGTACAAGAAATTTCTGGCAGCATTATATTTTCAGGTAAAGTATAGTTTATATCTGCCTGGAAGAACCGATCTGTACAGGAACAAGTGATTGGCACGAGGACTTCTCGACCTGCTTCAAGAATCCAAGATGAATTTGAGATGTTGTTAATGATAAGTAAATTATCTGGATCCATTTTGAACAAACTGGAAAGACTTGATATGGTTTGAAACTTCTGGTTAGATCAGTAAACCAAAAAATGTGTGGCATGAACCTTGAAACAAATTGCTGGTGTACCTTGTACCTGGATATTCTATGTCTGATGAACATAATGTTGCATCATAGAATTGTTGGCTGTAGCACATATCTATTCATATCAATGAATAGACATAGCAGAAATGATGCCGGGCAGAATAGTTGTTATGAAACTAATCGAAAGATAATAACAATAATGAGAAAAAAAAAAAAAAAAAAAAAAAAAAAAAANTACAATATCAAGATTTCAATAATCTCAATTGAAATCTAAACTCTCAATCTCTCAATATTTTGTTGAATATGTAAAGAATAATATGAAAATGTTACAATATGGAGATATAATGTGACTATATATATAAAACCTCTTATTGGAATTCAAGATGGAGAAAAAGTCCAAAAATCCAGAAAAAGGGGAAAATCGTGGAATATATTACGTAACCGGATGCTGTGGCGCCCAGCATGGGTGCCTCGGAGCCCGTTAATTTTCCCCCAATAGGGGGCACGGCGCCGGGGTTTCTGCCTTGGTTTTCTCTTCTTGGTGCTGCGGCGCCATTTCTTGGCACTGTGGCGCTCGTCTCTTGAGTTTGATATTCCAAAACATGCTTTTAGTCATCCAAGAGTCCTTCTTCAAGCCAAACTCTTAATTATCATTGAAATTTGATCATCACAATTTAGGACTCAAAAATCCCCAAGTACTTTAGACTTCCTCCAATTAACCAAATACCAAATCACATGAAACTTGAATCATAGTACAACAAATCTCTACCTTGAGCCAAATTCCATCACAAGAAATTAAAACACATATACAAACAAACACCATTTCTCCTCTTCCAAACAAGCTTCAATGGACTAAATCAATGACAAACACCAATTGAGTTCAAGCAATGTTCAAATTCAGAAATTGGAAGTGATTTTGTCATCATATCAGCAAGATTATCATTGGTATCAACCTTGCTCACTACAATATCACCACGAGTAATGACATCAAGCACAAAATGATATCTCACATCAATGTGCTTAGTCCTCTCATTGAATATCTCATTCTTAGTCAAGAAAATTGCACTCTGACTATCACAGAATACTGTAGATATCTACAAGACTTCACTGATTTCACCAATCAATCCTCTCAACCACATAGCCTTCTTACATGCCTCTGTAATGGCCATGTATTATGCTTCTATTGTAGACAAAGTCACTGTATTTTATAAAGTAGCTTCCTAACTGATAGCACAGCGTCCAAGAGTAAACACATTTCCTGTAAGCAATCTTCTCTGATCAAGATTCCATGCATAATCTGAATCCACATAACCGATGACTCCATCTGAATTTCTACCAAAATGTAAACAAGCATTTGAAGAGCCCCTCAAGTATCTGAAGATCCAGTACACTGCTTTCCAATGTTCCTTACTAGGATTAGCCATATATCTGCTAAATGTACTAAGTGTCTGTGCTAGATCAGGTCTTGTACAAACCATAGTATGCGTGAGTGAACCAACTGCATTGGAGTAAGGAACTCGAGACATATAATCATTATCTTCATCAGACTATGGACACAAGTTTGATAATAATTTGAAGTGAGCGGCCGGCGAGTATTGACAGCCTTAACTTTCACCACGTTGAATCTTTTAAGCACATTTTCAATGTACCCCTTCTGACTCAAATACAATCGCTAGCCTTTCTATCCCTCAAGATCTTCATTCCAAGAATTTTCTTCGCTGTTTTCCAAATCCTTCATGTCAAACTCCTTGCTGAGTTGTAATTTTATTTTTCTAACCTCTATTTTATCCTTGGCTGCTATGAGCATATCATCAACATATAATAACAAATATGTAGTTGATCCACCACTTTCATTTCTGAAGTATACACAACTATCATAATTATATCTACCAAACCCATGAGTAGTCACAAACCTTCTATACCACTGCCTCGGGACTGCTTTAATCCATACAAGGATTTCTTCAACAAGCACACAGTCTTCCTTATGAACCCCTCTGGTTGTTGCTGTCCATACATTAAACTAGAGCAATTATTGTAATTTTAAATGATTTGAGGCTTAATTTCGTATATATTTTGTTTGTTAGGTGCATCTTGATGAAAAATAATGAAATTGAAGAAAATGAGCAGAAAATTGGCTAAAGTGGCATAATCCAAAGTTTGGGGACTAAATCGCAAAATGCTAATACATGATTCGGGCCTAGTATCAATGATTGGAGAGATATTTGAGCAAACTAGATGGAGTTGGAAGATGGAGGATCAAGAAAATATGAAGAAATAACCAAAATAACAAAGGAATGAAATTTGGGGACCAAAGTGCAACAAATGGAAAATTTTAATAACGGCGTGCGCGCACACGCATGAAGTTTATTTACCGGGCCCAAATTGATGAACGGCGCGCGCACGCCATTTCTGGGCCTGAACGGCCCAAATTCCTTGTTTCATTCAAATTTTTATAAAAATCAAATTTAACTTATTTTCTTTGGGGGTGAACGGCGTGAACTACAGAAAACATATCAAAATTCTATTTTTTTCACCACAAAAAAGTGGCTAGCATGAAATTTAAAGGCAATTAACACAAGAGATTGAAGATTCAAAGTTCAGGTTAAAGATTAACGAAGAAGAAATGAATTTTTCACTTTTCAATCATTGTTTTCATTCCGGGTGATTTTTTCCAAATCTTTTTGTGTAATTTACATAACAACATGTTGAGCTAGTTTTTCTCATGTATTGGATGAAGATATTTTATGATTTATTTTTAATTTAAGACAAATATNCTTAACTTTCACCACGTTGAATCTTTTAAGCACATTTTCAATGTACCCCTTCTGACTCAAATACAATCGCTAGCCTTTCTATCCCTCAAGATCTTCATTCCAAGAATTTTCTTCGCTGTTTTCCAAATCCTTCATGTCAAACTCCTTGCTGAGTTGTAATTTTATTTTTCTAACCTCTATTTTATCCTTGGCTGCTATGAGCATATCATCAACATATAATAACAAATATGTAGTTGATCCACCACTTTCATTTCTGAAGTATACACAACTATCATAATTATATCTACCAAACCCATGAGTAGTCACAAACCTTCTATACCACTGCCTCGGGACTGCTTTAATCCATACAAGGATTTCTTCAACAAGCACACAGTCTTCCTTATGAACCCCTCTGGTTGTTGCTGTCCATACATTAAACTAGAGCAATTATTGTAATTTTAAATGATTTGAGGCTTAATTTCGTATATATTTTGTTTGTTAGGTGCATCTTGATGAAAAATAATGAAATTGAAGAAAATGAGCAGAAAATTGGCTAAAGTGGCATAATCCAAAGTTTGGGGACTAAATCGCAAAATGCTAATACATGATTCGGGCCTAGTATCAATGATTGGAGAGATATTTGAGCAAACTAGATGGAGTTGGAAGATGGAGGATCAAGAAAATATGAAGAAATAACCAAAATAACAAAGGAATGAAATTTGGGGACCAAAGTGCAACAAATGGAAAATTTTAATAACGGCGTGCGCGCACACGCATGAAGTTTATTTACCGGGCCCAAATTGATGAACGGCGCGCGCACGCCATTTCTGGGCCTGAACGGCCCAAATTCCTTGTTTCATTCAAATTTTTATAAAAATCAAATTTAACTTATTTTCTTTGGGGGTGAACGGCGTGAACTACAGAAAACATATCAAAATTCTATTTTTTTCACCACAAAAAAGTGGCTAGCATGAAATTTAAAGGCAATTAACACAAGAGATTGAAGATTCAAAGTTCAGGTTAAAGATTAACGAAGAAGAAATTGATTTTTCATTTTCAATTCATTGTTTTTCATTCTGGGTAATTTTTTCCAATTTTTTTGTGTGATTTACATGACAATATGCTGGGCTAATTATTTTCATGTATTTGATGAAGATGAAACCTGTTTTATTTATTTTTAATTCAAGACAAGTAGTTAGTTAATTTCTTATTTTTCTTAATTAATCTTGCATGCATAATTTTATTATTTGATTGCTTGATCGTCAGTTTTGTCCGAACAGTTGCATGTAGATGCTCTCCTCAAGTTCTCCATGTAAGAATATTGTCTTGACATTCATTTGCTCAAGCTCTAAATCATTCTTAGCCACCACTCTAAGTAAAGCACGAATAGAACTATGTTTCACAACTGGTGAGAATATATCTGTAAAATCAACACCCGAAATCTGGCTGTAATCTTTTGCCACCAATCTAGCATTGATCTAGTATCTTCAATCCTAATATGCCTTCATTTCTTTTGAACATCCATTTACAACGAACCACCATTTTACCTTTAAGTAATTTCACCAAATCTCAAATGTTATTTTTGTTCAATGACTCTATCTCCTCATGCATAGTAATCATATATTTGCTAGAATCACTGCAACTGACTGCCTCTGAATATGTAGCAGACTTCTTAGTAGAATCAATGTCTTCAGCCATACTCAATCCATAAGTTACCAAAGCTGCTTCTCCATACTTATGTGGGGGTCTAATCTATCGCGAGGTCTATAATTAGCTATAGAATACCGTAGTTCTGGTGGCGTAGGCAAAGTAGGCAGGATATTATTGTTTGTTAATCCCGAACTGGACTAGTCTGTAGTAGACTATTCTGCAACCTCTGATTGTTTCTCTGAATCAATTTCCAACTCCACCTGAATTGAATGATTCTGCTCCTCAACTTTATCATAATCCCCAAGAGGTGAACCATGAATCATAGCAAGTTCATTAAATACTACGTTCCTACTAACAATCACATTTTTAGTCTCGAGACACCACAACTTATACCCCTTCACACCTTATTTATACCCAAGAAAAATGCACTTTCTGGGCATAGGCTCCAACTTCCCATTATCCACATGAGCATAAGTCAGACACCCAAAAATTTTCAAATCAGAATAGTAAGAAGGTTTACCAGACCATATCTCTTCTAGTGTCTTTTTATCAATGGCAACTGAGGGTGAACGATTAATTAGAAAACAAACTGTAGTAGCAGATTCAGCCCAAAAAGACTTAGGTAACCCAGAATTTGAAAGCATACAACGAACATTTTCCATCCAGGTTCTGTTCATCCATTTTGCTACATCATTCTGTTGAGGAGTTTCAGGCACTGTCAAGTGTCTCAAGATGCATTCAACCCTGCATAAGCTATTGAGTTCGTCTGAACAAA
Source organism: Fraxinus quadrangulata (assembly GCA_903798255.1). Lineage (NCBI taxonomy): Eukaryota > Viridiplantae > Streptophyta > Magnoliopsida > Lamiales > Oleaceae > Fraxinus > Fraxinus quadrangulata. Next base: position 8,468 of record CAIGRB010117017.1, read on the forward strand.
ACTCCAATCCATTATCAGTGCGTAAACATTTCACTTACTTTCGAGTCTGCTTCTCTACCAATGTTTTCTACTTCTTAAAGGTCCCAAACACATCACTATTCTACTTCAAGAAGAATACTGAAACTTTCCTGGAGAAGTCATCAATTATTGTCAACAAATAATAATAGCCACATTTAGATGGTACCCTAGATGGTCCCCAATGATCTGAATGGATATATTTAATTGTACCATTCGTGTTGTGTCTTCATTTAGTAAATTTGACTTTCTTCTATTTCTCAAAGACACAATACTCACAAAACTCTATTTTGCTAGTCTTCTGCCCATCAAGAAGTCCCCTTCTACTCAGCTCCACCATCCCATTCTCACTCATATACCTGAGCCTCGTATGCCAAAGTTTTATAACTTCATCATCTGTCAAATAAGAAGTAGAAACTGCTGCATCCCTAATCATTGTGGAACCGTACAAAATATACAGGGGTATAGAGTTTTTATGCCCCTTCATGACAACAAGAGCACCCTTACTCACCTTCAAAACTCCATCTTCACTGATGTATCTGTATCCCTTTGAGTCAAGTGAACTTAAAGATATGAGATTTCGCTTCAATTCTGGAACAGGTCTTACATCTGTAAGTGATCTGATAGCCCCATCGAACAATCTGATTCTGATTGTACCAATTTCGATAATTTTGCAAGGCGCGTTGTTTCTCATAATCACAGCACCTCTGAAACTCCTTTATATGTAGAAAATCAGTCCCTCATAGAACACATATGAAATGTACAAGTTGAGTCAATAGCCCATTCATCACAAGGTTTAGAATCCCCTTCAGAGATCACAAGAAGCTCTCAACCACTTTGCTTTCACAACATTAGCCTCCACTGTATTAACATGTTGCTTCCCTTTCTCTGTAGCACCAGCAACTTTATTTCTATTTTTCAAGGCGTAACAATCAGCTCTAATATGCCCCTTCTTCTTACAGCATGTCTACACGTTGATCTGTCCCTCATATTTTTGCTAAGATTCCTATCTTGATTCCTCTCATGCACAACCAAGCCTTCAACATGATTTTTAGATCCTCCAACAAAATGCTTCAACTTCTCTTTAGATAGTAAAGCGTCATAGACCTCTTCCATGGTGAGAATATCCTGACTATAGAGAATAGTATCCTTAAAAGTCATATATGATGGTGGCAGCGAACACAACAACATCAAAGCCAAGTCCTCTTCGTCATACTTGACCTCCAATGTCTCCAAAACAGCCACAATTTCTTTGAGCATAGTTAAGTGATCATCCAATGACGCACTTTCAGACATCTGGTAAGAATACAAGCGCTGTTTCAAGTGTAATTTGCTGGTCAAACTTTTTGTCAAGCAAAGTTGCTCCAAATTCAACAACAACGCAGTGACACTATTCTCCTTAAAAACATCATGAAGAATTTGATTCAAGAGATGTCGATGAATTTGATATTGGGCTTTCCGATCCCTACATGGCTTTTCATCCTGCATCCAGGTTGCAGGCATCCTATCAAAGCCAAGCAAGGCTTCTTCCAAACCTATATGTGCCAACACCGTTCGCATCTTCACTTGCTATAATGTAAATCTCGTGTTTCTATCCAAAAACGGAATGGCATACTTCATTGTGACCATGCGGAACAATCAACATCTCGCTCTAATACCACTTGTTATGAAACGGATTGCAAACTAATGATAATAATGAAATAATGAAAAGGAAAACAAAAATGCAAGAATTTACATGGAAACCCAATTTGGGAAAAAAATCACGGGCAGAGGAGAACAATTCACTATAATCAATAATTTTGTATTTATAATATTAAGATTTCAATAATCTCAATTGAAATTTAAGTTCTCAATCTCTCAATATGTTGTTGAATATGTAAAGAATAATATGAGAATGTTAAAATATAGAGATATAATGTGACTATATATATAAAACCTCTTATTGGAGTCCAAGATGGAGAAGAAGTCCAAAGATTCGAAAAAAAAAAAGAGAAAAATCGCAGAATATATTACGTAATCGGGCACCGTGACTCCCAGCATGGGCACCTCGGTGCCCGTTAAGTTTTCCCCAATAGGGGGCCCGACGCCAGGGTTTATGCCTTGCTTTTCTCTTCTTGGCACTATAGCGCCCATCTCTCAGGTTTGATATTCCAAAACATGCTTTTAGCCATCAAAGAGTCCTTTAAACGAAACTCCTAATTATCATTGAAATTTGATCTCCACAATTTAGGATTCTTAAAAAACTCAAGTACTTTAGACTCCTCCAATCAACCATATACCAAATCACATGGAATTTGGAGCACACCACAACAATAACGATTATTCTGTAGGCTGATTTCAGCGAATAATTCATAGGGATGAGCACAAGAAAAAACGCCAAGAAAAATAAGAGAATTCCTTATTATTCATCCAACATGCGAAACAATCCACAAGCCGGCTATATAGCTAAAATTCATAATTATCGAAATTTTACCAAAAATAACAAAATCACAATAGTCATACCAAAAGAAAGTACGCAATAAAAAATAATATCTCAAATCGAGTTCATAATCTATTTTAAAAAAGGCAAACGAAATATTACCAAAAAATAACTAAAATTGGGGATTCGGAAGGGGAAATAGCGGATTTTGCTCTCGAAATCGATGTGCACGACGTGCGCGCCGAAAAGAACTTTCTAAATTAGGATCATGAGCGCGATTCTAATAACCGTAGCCAAAATTATGGCCAAAATATCAAAATGTATCCAAAACGGCCCCAATTACTTGTCATTTTTGCGCTGATCCGCCAACTCATGGTACCTCAGCGTCATCAACGAGCTATCGGACAACTCGATATCATCTGACTCGGATCCTCCAGCATCAAGAAGCCATAGAAGGACCATGACTAAGAAATGTTGTTATACATTTTATACTGAAAAGTGTAGTTAATTCTGAACCTAGATGTGCGTTTCAGGATGGTATATGATGATGCACGGAAGAAATGCAAGAATCCAGTGGTTAAGATCAAACAATATTTATGGTATCTCCTAGGTACATAAATCTGTTTACAGTATTTCTTTAAGAGCTATTTTTTCAAAACCAACTTGTCTAGAGCATATTTGGCTAAGCGTTAAAAATTGTAAGTTACTTTTAATTAACTTTTTATCTTCATATACATTACTTTCTTAGAAAAAATTATTTATTTCGAAAGTAACTCTTATTTCAATAAAACTTACTTATTTCCTACTTGACTAATAAAAAATATTTATTCTAAAACTTATTTATTAAAAACATTTTAAGCATAGACAAACATGTGCTTGCTTACTCATTAATCTTCAACACGTTCCTTTCACACAAATCGATTTTTTTTTTATTTTTATAAAAAAGTGTGATATGTGCATAATATTCATAAATAGATGGCATGATGACTTTTATAACATTTATTAGTTATAATACACTGTAGTTATCTTATAAAAAAACAAATTATTTGAAGAAGACGTGATTATTTATTCAAATTAAATCATAAATTGCATTATTCTGCCCATAATCAGAATTTTGATGAAGGACCAAACCAGAGGAGGTGATGTAAGGGATGACTACCTTATTCTCTAAGTGTCCAACACGATGACCATAAAGTTACAATTGGTGATGAAATTTGAAGGCTACATCAACAGCCGGCTGACTTTATAGTTAAAAATTAAAAAAATTGGAACCAAACTTGGAACATTTCCACTTGGAATTTTGCTTACAGAACCTTTCAATTACAAAAACGAATCTTTATATATATCTTGCTATGATAATCTCTCATTCAATTGAGAAATTGTTGTAAATGATTCCAAACATTTGTACATCTTGTCTATTAGTTCAAACTTTTAGACCTTGGCAATAACTTTTTCAAAATTTTGCATTCTTGATACAATTGGTTCTTTTGAATGGATTCTATCCAAAATAATTGTTAGTTTGGTGAGTGAACTGGTACTTTCTTAAGGGTAAATTACGTATTTAGCCCAAAGTTATAACGATACTGTTTCTAAATAATTATTTGTCATATTTTGGTCCTTACACTTTGATAAATAGCAAATTTAGTCCCTCGTAACGATTTTGGACGACTTTTGTTATTAAGTTGAAACCACAATAATTCATATGAAATATTTTGCAAACTTGAATGGTCGATTTGTAGTGTAAATCGAATGGTTGAACAAAGCTTGAGATCAAACATACTTCTTGAAGCATTTGAAAATTCCAAAATTGTGCAATGCAATTACTCTAATGTTTGGAGTGAATTTGTTGGGATACAATACAATAGAAATGAAAAAAGTCAACTAATCACTCAAGTTTTTCTCATAATCAAGATATGAGTAATATTTATTTCATTGACATATAACCACTCCCCCTACAAGGTGTCACAAGATTCAAGAACAAATCTTTTTGAATTCGAAAATTCGAGAAGAATGATGTCAGCGAACTCGTGTAATTTAAGATTTTATTTCTATTGTAAATTAATTAGTCTTTTATCATTTTATGTTTAGTAAGAATTTTATCTTAATTAGAATTTATATCAATTTAGAGTTGAAGCTTTATTTTTATTAGAGCTTTATTCATATAATATAAGTTTTCTAGGATTTGTTTTGTTTTAAAAGTCCAGTTAGGAGTTTTGTATAAATAAGGTGCTATGATTGTGTTTCAAGGCTTTTATAAATATTGAATAAAACTTGGAGATTTTTCTTCAATTATTCGCCTAAATTGTTAATTTGTGTACAAATTTTCTTTTATAATTTCGTGTTTACTATTGGTTAGCTTCCGTTTGCAAGTGAAAAGGTCCTTTAAAGATAAAATTTAAATAAATAAATTTATTTTCTCTCTAACAATTTTATTTTTTTAATTAAACCCCATGTGATTTGGTTATTTATTACTTGGAAAAATAAAACAAAAAATATAAAATTTTGAAGGTGGCATATAAGATAATCTCCATTCAATGAAACAACAAAGATAAATTTAAGTCTAACTTATTGGACGATGCTCACTTTAAATTTAACGTGATCTCATCATGCTTCTAGCCATCACGTCGTGTAAGATATTATGCTCATGACCTCTTTCATAGTTACTCTTCTCTTCAGCTAAAGTGCGTCCAAAGTGTGTTTGAGTTAGACTTTTAGATAAGATTATTAAATAAAAAGTTTTCCTATTGATAAAATTATAATAAAGTGGAATCAATCTCAAAAAATAATTTCAATATAATTCTGCTATTCTAAAATAAAATTATTAAAAGTCAAAGATATTAGCCTCTCAAAGACAGGTATTTATCCATATTTAATTTTCCAATTATTTTGGACGTTGAACCGTTGTGGCACTAAATCTGGATTGTTTTCTATTTGAGATTGTGATATTTAATTTTGTTGACGAACTTACATTTCTATATTGAGCTTGTTATGAATAATACCAATTATAATGTTTTTTTTTTAATTTTTAATTTATCTGACAGAATTCATGTGTTTTTCAGGTTTCAGATTGAATAATGGACTTTCATGAAAGATGCTTTAGCATGTACTGACGGTAGAAGATGCATGGCAGTGTTTTGATATGCTAATGTTGAGATTAAAGTATTAACTACAGCAAATATTGTCCTTTAATAGTATGTTATCATATTTATGCCACCTAATTAGCCGTTAATTAATATGAAAATAATTATATATTAATTATATAACACAACGCATTTGCAATTATCGTGGTCTAAAGATTTTAAAACCAATTATGTAATACCATAGCATAGATACCAAAGTAATATCGTCGTGAATACTTCTTCGACTGTTGTTTACTGCCTTAAAACTTTTTACCATGATGCTATTGTCCATGGTCTTAAAACCATGGGGAGGTCATCGCAAAAACCTTTTATAAAGTGAGATTATTGTAGTAAATACTCAAGTTATTTGAGGATCCAAATATTTTGTAAATCTATGCATGTAACGAGGATCCAAAGATTTTGTAAATTAGATATTATCTATGAACTCTTAATTTTACTGCATAATTATTTTATTCATATCAAATTTGAACATAGCAAATATTTTCAAGTGATATAAACAAGCACACACGTTTTCCCATTGACCGAAGGATTACAATCTTGAACATATTTGTAATCATAAGCTTTGAATGTATATATTTTTTTACTAAATTAATTCAATAACCGACAACCGAGAACATTATTCACCCTCCTTCCTATTTTCCATTGCCAATATTCAAAGTTAAAAATTAGAACACAAAATTCGTCGTGGGTGGGTGGTAAATGTCCATTGAAAGAATAATATCATTAAAATGTTCTACATTTTAATAATGACAATATAAAATAATAATAATAATTCATCTGACTTTTCTCCACCTGTGAAGCAAACAAATCGTTTGAATGACAGACCGCTAAGGACATGAAACAAGTTTTCCTGAACCTTTTTCTACACGAATCGTCAGCATTGACGTCTATTAATTATTTTTCGCAAAAGAAGTTGAAAAAGAGAATTGGAGGGCTTCAAGCGACCATTGCAGAAGTCTTTTCCCAGGTATAATTCTGCCACCTCAAAATGAAGCTCCTGTTTCGGATCTATTTTTTCAAAAGTACTTTTTTTGAAAACTCATTTTTAATCACAGTGGACTACATGAATGTCAAACCAAATCAACTACTTCCTCTGAACGTTCATTACTACTTTGTATATATGTAACCCTCTTCCTTAACAACTCCATATTCCTCAAATACATATTGTGGGAGAAAGAAATCAGAAATGAATAACCTTAAAACAATAACTTTTTTTCAGAGGTTCTTGATTGTAGCTTAACAAGAGCACAAGAAGTTGGTAAGTAGTGTCGAAAAATTATAACAGAAACCATTATTATGCATGCATAGCTTGCTCTCTCGTCTCTTGTTCTTTTTCCCTTTTTTTTCTTCTTCGATGATTGATTTATTTCATTTTTTTATTGTAGATGATGAGAGCGAGTTTAGTTATGAAGAAGATAGCGAAAACGGTCCGGCGCACTGGGGAGAGATTAAGCCAGAATGGTGGATGTGCAATTCTGGCTCAATGCAGTCTCCCATTGATCTGCTGAATGAAAGAGTTGAAGTTGTATCTCACTTGGGGAGGCTTAAAAGGGATTATAAACCCTCCAATGCCACCCTAATTAACAGAGGTCATGATATGATGGTAAGTTTTAATAACCTAAGATATTTATATTGTATTTTATATATCCGCTGGTTATATATATTGTCCAGTTTTTTTTTTTTCGCAATCTTGTATAGGGTTTTCCTTGTTATTGAATAGTACTTATGAATGCAGTTAAGTTGGGAAGCTGGTGCAGGGAGTATTCAGATAAATGGAACACTATACCAACTTAAACAATGTCATTGGCATTCACCTTCAGAACACACTCTCAATGGCAGGAGGTACTTTAAACAAAAAAATTAATTTCCTTTCCAAAACATGAATCCACTTCTTAATAATATTTTTTTAAAATTGACATAAAAAAAACATAACAACATTTGGCTACAGGTTCGATTTGGAGATTCACTTGGTCCATGAGAGCATGGATAATAAGACTGCTGTGATTGGAATCATGTACAAAATTGGACGCCCTGATTCCTTCTTGTCCATGGTAATTAACCATAAATTAAACTGTGTCCACAAACATATTTGTTTGCAAGTATTTTCGGTCGATTTCTTATACTATTTAATTTTTATATATTAGATGAGGCAAGATTTGAAAGCTCTTGTTGATACGCGTAATGTTGAGAGAGCAGTGGGTATTATTGACCCAAAACTTATTAAACTAGGCAGTAGAAAGTATTACAGGTACATTGGTTCACTTACAGTTCCTCCTTGTACTCAAGATATTAGCTGGACAATTTTGAGAAAGGTAAGCTCCATCACTCTTGCTAATTACTGGACAACAACACTGTATAGGACAAGAACAAGATTTTAACTTATTTTTATTCCTTAGTCCTATCAAATGTTGCTCAGCCTAATGCACCAAACATGTTAGAAATTATCTAATTGTGTCTCAATATTTTTTAAGGTAAGGACCGTTTCAAGAGAACAAGTGAAACTGATTCGTGAAGCTGTACATGATGTAAGTTTCTAATCAAATCTACCTACGGAAAATTTATGTAGAACTCTTACATTTTAATAGAAAAATCTGTTTATAGTTTAAGCTTCTCTTTTTCTTTTTGTGATTTTCTTACAACTGCTTTAATGATTACAGGACTCAGACACCAATGCAAGACCAATCCAACCAATAAACCAGCGTTTCATAAAACTCTATAGACCAAGAAATAATAAGAACTGAAATTTTCTTAACTATATATGTAAAAGTACAATTCATATATGGATAATTATTATTTATTCCCATAATAATTAATGATCTTGCTGGTTACACTATTGGAGAGCGTGTTATCATACTATAGAGATGGTAATCCATATGATTCCATCTTCCACGTACTTAATTTTCATTGTCATTAATACCCTCGAGTATTGTATTCTTTCGATTATTTATTTATTATGAATTTAATAAAGGCGCTATTTTCATTCCCATTTTTCTTATCATACAAGCAAAGAAGATATATTTTTTACTGTTGGAAGATATAGTTTACGAGCATTTGACCACACATCTTGCAACCAATATTCCACATTTTGAATTTACAATAATCAGTATTACCTTTCTGAGATCAATCAGAAAATTTAGGGAGGTAATAAAAGACAATTGGGCAGATAAAATCACAAAATATAAATCATTAAAGAAAAAAGAACTAATGGAATGGGGCCAAAAGGGTAGCAAGACGACTAACAGACAAGAAACTATAGTGAAACGCGAGCTTTCTTGTTTAAGTGTAGTGAACAGAAAGGTGCGATATATTCCTTTGCAATAACGTGCAAGATTCTCTCAGTTAATGGACCTGATATTTGCTGAAGTAGATGGCTTAAGATAATTGATCCTGTTTTTTGCATTCTTATCTTGGCTAATCAATTCAGCTTTCTTAACAAAGAGGGGGAAAAAAAAAAACTAAGAATTTATTGCAATAAAATAAAAAAGTACCAACATACCTATTTGTCCAATTAATTGTTAAAGTAGATGAGTCATTTAACAAGTCTCCAAACAGACAAATACAAGAACATATTTCGCCATTGTTACCAAGTTTGTTGTCATTATATTTGAAATAATCTCGTTCTTCATTATTCGAAAAAGAAAAAAGAACTCAGGAACTATTCATCTTCACAACTAGAGTGTTATTATTTATAATAGTGGACAAAAGCCATAAATCAATTCAACATTCCCTTGGGATTTTATGAAACGTAAATCGTGAAACATTCAATGCACGTCTAAAGATCAGTTAATCATGCGAATACGGGATATTTATTGAGTAAAAAAAATACTGTAATTTGACGATAAAATTAGAAAACTCTCAAATTTTAATGAGCAAAACAACCAAATAAAATGACAACACAAAGTCTTTAAATAGTAACAAAAGGCTCATTATACTCCCACCCCAGCTTTATATATATATATAATAGTCTAATAATAGTGGACAAAAGCCATAAATCAATTCAACATTCCCTTGGGATTTTATGAAACGTAAATCGTGAAACATTCAATGCACGTCTAAAGATCAGTTAATCATGCGAATACGGGATATTTATTGAGTAAAAAAAAAAAAAACTGTAATTTGACGATAAAACCAAATAAAATGACAACACAAAGTCTTTAAATAGTAACAAAAGGCTCATTATACTCCCACCCCAGCTTTATATATATATATAATAGTCTAATGTGTATAGTATTAATTAGCTTCATTTCATTTTATTCTCTCTTATTTTTCTTTTGCCATCTATTCCACATACACAATTATATACAAATGGCATTACAAATTAAATTACAAAATAATTTTCTTGAACATATTTTTCTCTTTAACACTAGTCTCAACAATATTTTGTTCTTCACTCAAAAATGAAAATTTTCCTTTAAAATATTTTTCATAATTATTTGACATGAAATTTAACGAATAAATAAATGCTAGTCTATACCAAATAATAATTTCAACCATAAAAAAAAAAAAATTTGAAAACACAATCAATTTTAATAGGCAAGTGGCAAAGCATCAATATTCCATTAAGTCACAATAGATAACAACCAATTCTATAAAAACAAGAATCCCAACATTGAATTTTAATTTTTAATATTCCATAAAATCCAAAACATCAAGTTAGGACTTACTTTAAAAGTGAAATCGTAGTCGGAACTTGACATTGGCACATTCAACAAAAGTACAATTTACCAGAAAATGCATATTTAGCTCCTGTTTGAATTTTGATAAAAATTGATGAGATGTGTGGTTGAAAATTTGTGCGTCCCATAAAATATATAGTTTAAATTAGATGTTTACTTTGATTTACATTAAAATCTATATTTTAATTCCAAACAGGGGCTTAAATTATGAATTCATTGTTAATTGATGAACATATTCAAAACATACATTTAGCCCTTATATGATTTAGCTAAAAATAATATTTTTATTACTAGATTTTGATAAAAATAATTGAAATGTATGGTTGAAAATATTATAAAAGTTGTGGATCATACGAAATGTGTAGTTAAAAATGAATTTGAGAAAAAAATAAGTTTGAAAAAATGGGAGCCAAACATGGACTTAGATAGAGAAGACCTAATAATGCGCGTTTTAACCACTAATAAGAAATTAAATAGGAAAGCAATAAATTAAGGAAAATAAAAGATTGGTTTTGGCCAGGAAGATATTTCGGTTACATCATCAATCTCTTCAAATTGAAGAAGATTAGTCCAATATTTTAACTTCAACAATTCATTGGAAAAATTCATTGTACCATCCAATTCACTTTGATATGACATAACGAGTATTCAAACGAATAGTGAACCCATAATTATTATTCTCCTCATGAGGCAAAGTCTACAATGGGTACACCAACCAAATCACCCGTTTGTGGAGTCTTCCTTATCACACCATTGTAATTTTCATAATGTTTTCATTGGCCATTTAATTTATTTATTTTTTTAACTAGTCACTCAAACTAATCAAGAAATTATCTCATTTGTCACTCAGTTAATTACCATTCAAAAATAAATGAAATGGACTGGCAAACGAAAATTCTCACATGGTATTCATTCAATTTTAGTTTAAGCAATGTCACCAAAATTCAGTTGCTAGTCCGAAAATCTGGCTTGCTCATTGGTCAAGGTAATAAGCTATCGTATCAAGTAACTAACATGCAAAATAAAAATGAATCATGACAAAATAATATCACACATTTTTCATAAAGTAACTAATTGGGCATTCTATATTCTTAATAACGAAGTTGTAGAACGCTAACTTAACGTATAATGATGAATGATTCATCATGAATCTAATAACTCAACATGAGTATTCATTAGAACTTGGTCACAATTTTTTCGGTCATGTGGATACGGCATCCAGCTAGCGTCTAGCATCACGTCAGTTTTTTCTCTGTGTTCAATCAAACCATTCTTGCTAGAATTTTAATGACATCATCCATTGATGGCCTATGCAAAGGGTCTTCTTCAATACATGAAGTAGCCAGTACTGCTAAACATAAGGCCTCTGCTATAGGATAATCTTCCTTTATACATGGATCCACAAAGTTTCTCAACTGCTCAAAACAACCTCCTTCATTTGCTCCACCTCCTAAAAATGTAACTGATTCTTCAAATAATTTCCCATCTGCAGCCTCTTTCCCTGATATAAGCTCAAACAAAACCACTCCATATGCAAAAATATCTACTTTTTCAGTTGTCGAGCCGTAAAGAACATATTCCGGAGCAACCCACCCTCCAGGACTTGTTAAACTTCCAGATTCTTTCGAGGAATCATCACCAGGAATTGCTTTGAATACTGTGAGTTTTGCCCTCCAATTTGAGGTCAAAAATATACCCTTGCTGTTTATGCTCATGTGAAAATAAGAGGGTACAACACAATAATGCAAGTAATGAAGGCCAGTTGCAATGTCAAAAGCAATTTGAGTTCTCCTGTGCCATGAAAGAGAAGTAGACAAGCTTGACAAACAGTCCCTTAAGCTTCCATTAAAAGGAAATTCAAATACCAAATAAGACCAAGAAAAATCATCCTCTCCATAACAAACTCCATGTAACTTCACAATGTTGACATGATTGATCTTTGAATGTACATCAATAACTTGACGGGTCCCCTCAAATCTCATTTTTTTGATCATCACTTCACCATTATCAATCAACCCCTTGTAAACACTTGGAATAATGCTTGTCTCTTCACTTAAATTTTTAGTTGCTTGTTTGATCTCTTCCACACTGTAATTGCACAAAGAATATTTTATCCCAACAAGGAGATCAGGAGACAAACATGAATTCGTGGAGCCTCCAGTAGGAGGTCCAGATAACGGGGAGCTTCTCAGGGTCGAGCACGAATTCAGCGAACTTCTACGCATAGAAGTACGGAACTTATCAGATTTGAATTTATACAAGGCCTTGAAATATAGACCACAGGAAACTAATGTAGCAAGAATGAGGAAAAACCCAACAACTGATACTGCAATACAGAGCTTCTTTAGTTGTACGATTTTTGCTCGTTTCTCAACAGGAATTGTGGAAAGAAAACTCGGAATGGGAGGTTCAGAATCCGGAATGTTGAGATTGATGAATGGTTTTGCTTTCAGTGGTACTAAAACAGTTGTGTTGGGGTAAACAGTAGTTGTAGGATCTAAATTATTAGCTTTCCATAATTCTTCGACTGAAATATTGAACTTAAGACTCAATTTTATTGTATCATCCCCTTCAATAAAAGGGTATGTGACAAAGTACCTAACCCCTGAACTCCTAGAGATTTTATCAGGACAAGCACACTTCAAAGGTACACGAAGAGTCAAACCAGCATGCAGACTGTTTAATCCTGGAAAATCTTCTTCTTTCAGTGTAATTGATTTCACTAAACCTTCAAATATTGTACAAGAAATCTCTGACAGCGTTATATTTTCAGGTAAAGTATAGTTTATATCTGCCTGGAAGAACCGATCTGTACAGGAACAAGTGATTGGAACGAGGACTTCTCGACCTGCTTCAAGAATCCAAGATGAATTTGAGACGTTGTTAATGATAAGTAAATTATCTGGATCCATTTTGAACAAACTGGAAAGACTTGATATGGTTTGAAACTTCTGGTTAGACCGGTAAACCAAAAATGTGTGGCATGAACCTTGAAAGGAATTGCAGGTGTACCTTGTACCTGGATATTCTGTGTCTGAAGAACATAATGTTGCATCATAGAATTGTTGGCTATAGCACATATCAATGAATAGACATAGCAGAAACCATAGAAAAGCCATGACTAAGAAAAGTTGTAATACATTTTATACTGAAAAGTGTGGTTAATTCTGAACCTGGATAAGTGTTTCAGGATGGAATATGATGATGCAAGGAAGAAATATAAGAATCCAGTGGTTAAGATCAAACAATTATGGTATCTCCCAAGTACATAGAGTATTTCTTTAAGAGCTATTTTTTTATAGCCAACTTGTCTAGAGCACATTTAGAGCATATTTGCCTAAGCGTTAAAAATAGTAAGTTACTTTTAATTAACTTTTTATCTTCAAACATGTACACATTACTTTGTTAGAAAAAATTATTTATTTTGAAAGTAACTTTTACTTCAATTAAAACTTACTTATTTCCTACTTGACTAATAAAAAATTATTTATCCTAAAACTTGTTTATTAAGAAATTTTTAAGCATACACAAACAGGCGCTTGCTTACTCATTAATCTTCAACACGTTCCTTCACGCATAAATCGATTTTTTTTTCATAAAAAGTGTGATATGTGCATAATATTCATAAATAGATGGCATGACGACTTTTATAACATTTATTAGTTATAATACAATGTAGTTATCTTATCTAAAAAAAACAAATTATTTGAAGAAGACGTAATTATTTATTCAAATTAAATCATAAATTGCATTATTTTGCCCATAATCATAATTTTGATGAAGGACCAAACCAGAGGAGGTGATGTAAGGGATGACTACCTTATTCTGTAAGTGTCCAACATGATGACCATAAAGTTACAATTGGTGATGAAATTTGAAGGCTACATCAACAGCCGGCTGGCTTTATAGCTAAAAATAATTTTTTTTTTTTAAACTTGGAACATTTCCACTTGGAATTTAGCTAACAGAACCTTTCAATTACAAAAGCGAATCTTTATGTATATCTTGCTATGGTAATCTCTCATTCAATTGAGAAATTGTTGCAACTGATTTCAAACCTTTGTACATCTTGTCTATTTGTTCAAACTTTTAAACCTTGGCAACAACTTTTTCAAAATTTTGCGTTCTTGATACAATTGATTCTTTTGAATGGATTCTATCCAAAATCATTGTTAGTTTGGTGAGTGAACTGGTACTTTCTTAAGGGTAAATTACATATTTAGCCGGACGTTATAACGATTTTTGTCCTTAATCTTTGATAAATAGCAAATTCAGTCCCTCATAACGATTTTGGACAACTTTTGTTATTAAGTCAGTCATATGACTTGCACGTGCCCTTTTAGTAAATGAAAATGATGACAACCCTTAAAGTAAATCAATCTGACGATATAGATCTAACAAAACAAAATAATCAAAAAAATTGAAAAATCAATCACCTTCTTCATCCACCCCCTATCCACCAACCTGGCCACCACCACCACTGTTTAATTGTGCTTAAAATTCTTAACCTTTGCTAGCTACTTATAGCAGTCATGTCCTTTTAACTTTTTTCGACATATTCTTATCTTCAACTTTTCATTAACTATCATATCTCTCTCCAATAACTAGTTCTATCCAAAAGATATATTGGGATGACGTAAAACAACTTATTTGCCCATCATATTTAAAAATAAAAATAAATGTAAAAGTGTGGCAAATATTTTTTTTTTTTTTTTAAATTTCAAAGCACGGAAACAAAGTATCTCAACAAAAATAATCATCAAGAATGAAACGTGCAAGTTAATGGATTGTTGAAATAGAATTCGACAAAAAAAAGAAAGAAACATTAGGAACATGGGCTTAATGAGCAAATCATGATGACCTTAAGTGTAATAAAAATACGATGCAACTAACAAAAACTGTAGTGTGAATATAATTATCATTTTTTAAAGGCAAAATATTCGCGTCTCGTTATTTTATAAATGCATCATATATTATTACATGAAATGTCCGTAATTTTTACTCATTATCACCCCTATATTATTTCAAACTCTTTTTTCATCACATACTTATCCTTAACATTTTATTGAGGGGTTGTTTGATAAAAAATTTGATACGATCTTAAATAATTTTAGTAAAAACATATAAAGTGTGGCTATAAAGTTGATAAAAATATAAATCTCATGAAATATGTAGTTAAAATTAAACTTTGATCAGTGAAAAAGTTAATAAATATAAAAGTTTTATCACAGAAGCACTCATTGACAATATTTGTCCTCCATTTTAAGCACGCCATCAGAAGTTTTGAATGAAAATTGTAAGGACAACATTTGCTAATTAAATAAAGGTTAAGGATAAATTTGATCATGGATAAAGGTTAGAGACTTTTATGCAATTAAACGTGGTACATCGAAAAATGTGGTATTGATATAACTATCATTATTTAAAAGCAAGACTAAGATTTTCATTTTTGTTAGGTCCAAATTATATTGGCTAGTTTCGTGTCCAAAATCATAGTTTATTGAATTGTAATTAAGATCAAAAAGTCGGGGTTAGAAGTATGTTTTGAAGGAGTCAAAGATAGAACAAAGAGAAAAAGTCGCTGCAAACAACTCGCTTCATGCCTAGCCACCGCTCGCTAGTGGTTGTGATATATGCCGAAACCCTAGTTCCTGATTTCAAAGTATTTTAGAGACTCAAACAATCTCAAGCACTTCATACTATATATACCCAAGCCATAGTTCATTCCAAACATCTCTGGAAATTGGTTGAGCCATTATTTCAATCAAGAGAATATCCTATAGAGATCAAATATATATTCCATAAATATCTTGTCTCAACCATAAGATCAAATATAAAAGATCTAAAGATCAAACACCAAAAAACAAAATCATTTACCAAATTACCTTTAAAGTTCTGAAATTCGAGAGAGGCGGTTGGAATTCCAATTCGAGAAGAATGAGGTTCGTTCTTGATGATCCACGCGGAGGGAAAAGAAGTTCAGAGTTCAGAAAAGTACTGGAGGTACAATCAAAGAGATTCTTTGGTGATTTACAAGTTTGGTGGTCAAAGTCTATTAAAGTTTAATTATGTATAGACCAACTGTAAGTTATATTTTTTAGTGGATCTGATATGATCCAAGGTGCCATTGAAATGAGGACAAGTCCAAGGAATGATTCATTACTAGTTGAAAAAGGATCGATGACTCGGTCGAGAGCAAAGCAGGTGAAAGAAGCGATGACATTGTTTGTTTAAGCTACGGTTGATGATATAGCGATCATGACGAAGAATTGAGCAAGTTCCATGTTAGAGTCGAGGCCGAAATCGGGATGGGTGAACTTGATTCGAGCAAAAGAAGAAGAGGCTGAAATTCATACCTATGCGACCGCATAGTTATTTCAACCATGCGGTCGCATTGGTATTTACTAGGAGCAAAAGACCGCATTGAATTCCTTCCATGCGACCGCATCCAAATGAACTATGCGGTCGCATAGTTCAAAAGTTGGGTGAAAATTTCCTTTGTCCGCGAGTTTCCTAATTTCACTAAAATTATATTCTTACTATAATTTTTCAATATTGTGGACTTAATTTCCATTTTTTTTATCTAGTTTCTAGGGTTTGGTATAAATACCAAAAACACTTATTGTTAAAAGACTTTTGACAATTTATTATTGGAGAGATTATTGCTTTCTCTTATTCTTCAACTGAACAACAAATCGAACTTATCAAGATTTAAATCTTGTGGCGTTCAAACATTGGATCGTGTGTTCGTCATTGTGTAATCAAGGGATTCAACGCGTCATCGTTATCATTGGATTTTTTTGGTTCACCTTATTGGATTCAAATCTAAAATCAAATTTAATTGGCATTCTTGGATTCCATATCAATCTAATTGTGGGTTTCGTAGTCACCGTTACTACAGGTTTCACATCAAGATCATTTCGATAAGTTGTGCCTTGGAGATTTTTTTCTTGTGAAGAGTCTTCGAAGGATTTTCCTTCATTATCATATTTGTTGTTGATTTTACTTTTATGCTTTGATCTACATCGCATGATTGACAATTATGGTTTAATCGAATTAAACGTGATCAGTTAAAAACAATAATATGTGGCTTGTTGCTTATTATTGTTTGTTATTTTTAATTTCGCATTATAAACTTATTTACCCTCTTTTAGATGTTGTTAGGTCTAAACATCAGCTATTTCAATTTTGGTTGGTCATTTTTGACCGGGTGATGAAATTTTGTAGACTTTCTATCAAATTATTCAATTCATCCTAATGTCATTTGTGAATCAACTAGATTGAATTTATGTTTTTATTCCTCATTCTTTCCAATTACATCAGATTTGTATGAAAGCTATGTTGGTCCCAGAGTATAATTTGAACACAAAAATAAATTGTAAATCGCAGAAAGTAAAAATGAATACAAAGATTTTTCACCCCGAAGGGCTCAGATGTTCAGCCAAAATGTCTAATCACCCCTTGAGCATCTACAAAGTAAATATCGCTCTAATTTCACTAAAATCACTGTTTTCTCTTGCCTTAAATCACACAGATACAATACACATTCTCACCCAACTATACACTATGTATAATATCTGAAACATCACTCGGATTTCAGAGATTGAATAACAATCACTAAGAACACACAGAATGGCAGAGAGAAGAGACACAAACCCTACAACTCACAAAGTTCATCTCACAAATAGTAACCACCGAATGAAAACACAAAAAGAAGCTTTAATACATGAAGTCCAAAATCCACATATCAATGGCTGAGAGCTGGCCAAATGTATGGCCGAATCACAAGATCAAGAAAATGAAGAGGCGTGTAATATGGAAACACGATTTCCATATTATAATCAGAACTGGCCAAGAACCGGAAGCTGCACAGACCCAAATACAAATAGGACTGGGCCATGAATTGTGAGGCAGCCCAAGTGACTTAACATTCTCCACATTGCTGAACTAATATCTAGTGTCTAGAGCTCTATTTGTATCATTTGCTCTTATTTACCTGTAAAATGAAAAAGAATAAAAATTAGTACTTATTCAAAAAATCAATACTTCTTGATTATTCTAAACACACTACTGTATAGGAGATGTTTAGAATTTTCAAGCAATTTTTGAATTTACTCAAAGGCAATACCTTGGTTCCCAAATTAGAGGGATTAAATTCAGTAGAAATAGTTTCTAAAATAATCAGACCTTTTTCAACCATGTTTCACACAAAATGAAACTATATATCAACATGTTTAGTTCAATCATGATACATGAGATTTTTGTTGAGATGGATAGCACTCTGATTGTCAGTATAGATTCTAACAGAATTATTCACAAAGTCAATTTCATTTAATAACCCTCTTAACCAAAGGCTTTCTTTAACAGCCTCACAGACAACTATATATTCTGCCTCTGTAGAAGATAAGGCAACTAAATTTTGCAATTGTGATTTCCAACTAATGCAGTCATCACACAAAGTAAAAACATAAGATGAAATAGATCTTATTTTATCTAAATCTCTAGCAAAGTCAGAGTCAGTGTAACCTTCAAAATTATGTATTCATTACATTTTTTAAACAGTAAGCCTAATTCAGATGAACCTTTCGAGTATTTTAGCATCCATTTTATAGCAAACCAATATGTTTCACCAGGGTTAGCCATAAACCTGCTTAAAATACTTATTCCATAAACTAAATCAGGTCTAGTGCAGATCATTAGATACATTATAGACCCTACAGTGTTAGCATGAGGAATATTTTCCCTCCTTTTATATTCTTCATCAATTTTGGGTGACTGTTCACTGGACAATTTAAAATGATTGGCAAAAGGCAAATAAACGGGTTTACAGTCAATCATAGAGAATCTTTCAAGTATTTTCTTTATATATACACATTGCTTTAAACACATAATGCAATCAGTCCTATTTCTTTCTATTTTCATGCCAAGAATCATTTTATCTTGTCCTAGATCTTTTATTTCAACTCAGATTTTAGCTTTGACTTAATAAAATCTATTAGTAACATATCATCAACATATAATAAGTAAATGGATTCATGTCCTCTTGATCCTTTGAAAAAGAAACATGAATCATAATTGCTCTTAACAAACCCCCAAAGTCTGAATATAGAAATTAAACTTCTTATATCACTGTTTGGGAGCTTGCTTCAGGCCATAGAGAAATTTTTTTAACAAACAGACCTTATCAGTGTTAGATTTAACTTCAAAATCCACTAGCTATTTCATATAAATGGTCTCATCAAGTCCCCATTTAAGAATGCAGTTTTTATATCAAGCTGATCAAGTTACCAATTAAAATGAGCAATTAAGGCAAGCAAAATTCTGATAGAAGTATATTTAGCCCTTGTTTGACACCTATTTTAGGGTAAGAATTTGATTTGGAATAGTGATTGATGGAAGAATGTGTAGTTAAAAAGTAAGGATAATTTTGGATTTATGTGTAATATTATTTTATTGATAGAATGTGTGGTTGAAATGAAGAAAGAGAAAAAAATGAGAATGAGAATGAGAATGAAAAAAAAAAGATGTCAAACAAGGGCTTACAACATGAGAAAATATTTTATTATAATTCACTCCATCCTTTTAAGTGAACTCTTTGACAACAAGTATAGCTTTATATCTTTTACTTCTTGTATTAGAATCCTCTTTTTTATCTTAAAAATTCATTTACAGTCAACAACCTTTTGATTTTCAAGTTTGTTAACAAGAATCCAAGTTTTTTTTATCAGATATTTCATTTCTTGGCTTCTTTCCGAAATTTAGATTTAGAACAGTTTAAAGCTTCTTCAAAGGTAAAAGGTTCAGAATTCAAAGAGTCTAGAGCAGAGAATAGGGTGACAAAATCATCATTACTGAACCTAGTGGAAGGAATTCTATTCCTCCTATCTCTATCTTTAGCCAGTTGATTGCCAGCAAGAGATGAATTAGTTTATCAAACTTCAGGTTTACTTAGATCCTGATTCCTTTAAGATTGGATAGTCTTCACCTCAATCAAATCATTGTAATCATTATAGTTATTAGTTTGATTTTTAATAATGGTTTCTTTTATAGGTGCAGATCTAACAGATTGTGTTCCAGATGTAATTTTGTAAGGAAAATCACTCTCATAAAAGATCACATTTCTACTAATGATCACTTGGAAACCACTCTTACATTAACTCAAAATCTATACCCTTTGGTCTCTTCTCTATACCCCCCAAGAAAACATATTTTAAAGATCTTAGTTCAAGTTTTCCTTCATTTTGATGGAAGTATGCAGTACAGCCAAAAACCTTAAGTCTGTTATAATTAGGTATAGTATTTGATCACAGTTTCTTAGGGACTTGAAAATCAATAGCACTAGAAGGATTTCTGTTTATAAGATATGTTGCAGTTTTTAAAGTATCACCCCAAAAGAATTTTGGAAGCCCAGAACTGTGTATCATACACCTAACCGTTTCTAATAAGGTTTTGTTCATCATTTTAGCAACACCATTTTGTGGAGGGGTGTATGTCACAGTTCTATGCCTTAGAATTTCATTTTCCTTAAGAAAAGAATCAAATTCCAGATTGCAGAATTCAATGCCATTCAGTCCTAAGTGCTTTGATTTTCCTGTTGTTTGATTTTCAATCATCAATTTCCATTACTTAAAATTTTGGAAAAGTATCAGATTTTTGTTTCAAAAGAAAAGTCCATAGTTTTCTTGAAAAATCATCTACTATAAGTAAGCAGAATTTAAATCCACTCAAGGTATTCACAGTTGCTGATCCCCACTGGTCAACATGTAAATATTCCAAAATAGAAGTAGATTTATGGATTCTAGATTTAAAAGGTAGTTTATTGTTTTCCAAACACACAATCTTCACAGAAGCTTAACTTTTCAAAGTTGTCTTTTCCAAGATATCCAAATTTCTTTAAAATAGTTAGTCCCTTTTCAGACATGTGGCCAAATATTTTATGCCAGATTAAAGACTTATCAGAGTTAGAATTTATAGCAGTAGAGCAGTAACCTACTAAAGTTTCAACTTGCATAGTATAGATACCATTTATCTTGGGTAAAGAGATAATTTCTTTATGATTAAGATTCAGCTTTATGAAGCTCTTGTAAATCATTATGTCATAAACTTCAGCTAATTCTCCAAAGGAAATAAGATTCCTTTTCAGTTCAGGTACATATCTGACTTTGTCTAGTCAAGTATATGGTTGTTGTCTATTAGAAGACTCAATTTTCCTATTCCTTTTATCTGACAACTCATATCATTTCCCATCTGAACTTGTCCTCCATTTAGATCAACGTGTTCAGTGAACCAATCTATTATAGGGCACATACGGAAGGTGCAACTAGAATCAAAGACCCACTCTTTTGGGTCTCTATTAGTAGTGTTAACAAGGACAACCCCTTGAATATCGGGTTCATTTTTGCAGGCAACAGCAGCAGACCCATTAGAAATATGTTTATCTTTCATATCAGATATCTTTTTATAACAATCTTTTATTAGGTGTCATGTCTTGCCACAATAATAACATTTTCTAATTTGCAGCTTAGATTTGGGTTGATTCTTGTTCTGATTCCTGAACTTAGGAAATTGAGATTTATCTCTTTTATGAGAATTGAAATTGCATTGAATTTCCCTTTTGTTCTGATTCAGTTTTTTCCTAACATTCAAAGCTTCACTAAACTTAGAGTCCTTGGAATCAGGTTTTAATTCAAGTTCTCTATTTCTTAAAGATGATATAACAATATCAACATTAAGGTCAGTTATCCCATATTCTAAGGCATTTCTAAGTTCACTGTATTTATCATCTAGTGCATTCAACAAAGCAACAACTTGTTGATCTTCAGATAATTTCTCATCATAATCAGTCAATTCTTGAACAAGTCTGGTGAATTTGTCAATATTTTATTCTAAACTAGAAGAATGATTAAATCTAAAATTATAGAATTGTCTTAGGATATAGTATTTGTTGGACATTGTTTTAGTTAGGTAGAAAGATTCTAACTTAGTCCAAAGACTCTGTGCATTAGTGGTTTCCACAACTTCTTTAATAACAGTATCAGATAGATGAAAAAATATTGAACTCCAAGCAATCTCATCTAACTCGTGTCTCCTATATGCACTAAATTCAGTACCACATGTCCCATCAATGGCAGCAGCACACCTCTGTTGTAATAACAAAGCCATCATTTTCTAGCGCCACATACTAAAATCTCCAGTCCCTTTCCAAATTTCTACTTCAAGTTTATGTGCAGTGGTCATGATTGTAGATCAACTCACAAGAACAAGATTATACACCACATAGAGTATAACAAGTATAGACAGTATGAGAGAAAAATAACCTTCAGATATTACAGAATTATATCAAAGTAAACAACTGATCAACAAATACAATTATTTCAAGTTAAATCGTCAATCTTGAAGATGTTTAAGGAGTGGTAACCCTTAATTCCCCTACTCCCTCAGATTTCCAAATCCTCGAATGAGATCTTGGACAAAGGAAAGTAGAAAAGGATCGCTTACCTTAATAACAAGTTCCAAAAATTGACACTGGTTACAAAAATAAAGAGGGGGTTTAGAGAATACCAGAATCAAGTCAAGAACCTTAGTATGAATGCAGGAAACAACGAGTCATAAAGACTCAAAATGAACTCCCCAGGAATCAGAATGAGTCAACTCAACTCGCCAATACTCACTACGAGTCAAAAGAGTCACCAAGACTCAGTACTGAGTCAGATGAAAATCGCCACAAACTCAATAGAAAAAACAAATCAATTGAGATAACCAAGAACATAAAGAATTTCCAACAATATCACACAAATCTACACAAGAAATACTCGAATCTTTAAGGGATCTAACCAGAAAGATGAATCAAAGAAAGATCCATGATTACCCTTTTAGAAAACCAAAATTTTTTCTCGTTTTTCACAAAAAACTTTTATAAATCTCAAGATCTATATTATTAAACATTTATTGAAATTAGGGTTTTTCAAAAAACAAAATGCTAACTCAGATCTTGTAAAAAGAAAGCTCTGATACCACTTGTTGGTCCCAGAGTATAATTTGAACACAAAAATAAACTGTAAATCGCATAAAGTAAAAATACACACAAAGATTTTTCACCCTGAAGCGTCCGGATGTTCAGCCAAAAGGTCTAATCACCCATTGAGCATCTACAAAGTAGATATCACTCTAGTTTCACTATAATCACCAAGAAACGTTACAAATGTATGAAAAAACCATTGTTTTCTCTCGCCTCAAATTACACAGATACAATACACAGTCTCACCCAACTATACACCAAGTATAATATCTGAAACATCACTCAAATTACAGAGATTGAATGACAATTACTAAGAACACATAATGACAGATAGAAGAGATGAAACCCTACAACTCACAAAGTTCATCTCACAAACAGTAACCACCAAATGAAAACACAAAAGGAAACTTTAATACATGAAGTTCAAAAGCCACAGATCCACGGTTCAGAGGCTCAAAGAGAAAGTGTCATGTGGTAAGCCACGTAAGCAAAAAGTCAACAAGAAAATCAAAATAAGACCAATGGGGCTAAAATATGAGGAAATCAAACAAGCCGAAGTCCCTGCACTGTGAGACCAAAGTCCATATTGCAATATCGAAGTCCATACTGAAGCACTGCCTCAAGGACGTTGTACTACAACTTGGGAAGGAACACTGCTTAAGGAAACAAAGAAAGGAGCTGGAGCTCACCACTTGGAGAACCGCCTCAGATGATCTCTTCAAAGCTCTCAACTAGTCCGAGGCTCATGAAGCCGACGTTGTTTCCTTGTAAAAAATTTGAAGATCTCTCTGAAAGTCATTGATGTAACACTTATAATAAAGCTGCCAGTGTCAGCCTATTGTATAGGGCGGCTGACCCCTTATCAATATATTAATTATATGAATAGACGGTCATGTGATATCCCAATTAGGGAGATGAGACCACATTGTTCTGATTCAATGGACACCACGTCGGTCAATGTAGTATAAATAGGATTTTCTTGTAACCTAAGAAATTAGGATTATGGATGGAAACTGGAACAATCATATGTTCGAAATATACAACTATGGACAATATATATATATAACATTTCATCTATCATTCCACATATTCCTCTCTGTGATTACACAGGTTAGTTTGGTTTCTGTTGGGTAATCGTTGTTAGTGTGATTGTCTTTATTCCACCCGTCGGAGCTCGAACATTTTTTTTGTCTCTCGCTACAAAGTACCTCCCGCGTTCCTTTCTTCCTTACTACCGTCTTTATTGCAGTAGGAACGTGTCGAAATCGTGCTTGACTTGGTATGAGTGGGTCTGACATATATTGGCACATTTTTTGGGTCAACAAATATTAATATATTTTTTGCCTAACAAAAAAAATTACCCATGAAAAATGAAATTGACTGGACTGGTCCCCCTAAATCTACCACTGCCTAGAAACAAGATTAGAAGGTTTGGTGTTTTTTTTTTTTTAATCTGAAGAACAATGCAAGGTGCTTCCATCAAATAGAGAAGGTAATGACAGAGCAACCGCTAACCATGGGTTGTACGAATGGGGTGACACGAATGGAGTGGAGCCCGTCAGTTCTTGATCTAATGTTGAGAGAAAATCTTTGCTCTCTTTAGTATCAATTTGGGAACTAATTTTGGGAATTTATTTCCCTATGAGAGGAAATGGAGAAGAAACCAAGATTAAAACCAGCAACATAATAAATGAAACCAGAATCAAGCTTAAATTCAACAATGGAAATAAACAAAATGAAGACGATAAACTTATCTCATAAATTACGCATATTGCAGTCTCTTCTTTTATAGTCTTTGATTTTCAACATAAAGAGATTGGCAGAAATCGATACAAATAATCAGGAACTCCAATGATATGAAAAGCTCAAACACGAAGATCATTGTCCTCAAACGATATTTGCCCCCTCTCCAATACAATTTCGGTGCTTAAAAGATTTTTTGACAAATGGTTTGTATGATTGATCAAGCCTTGAAGAGAATTCATACTCAAACACTTGCATGATTCTCCAAAACTTCAACAACACAAGGGAAATTTGAATATAGATGAAGAAAGAATTGATTTCTTTCTTTATGGAATGAATGATGATCATCACAATGATCTCAAGTGTTTTTACATGTTTTTCATTTTTTATTTGCCTCCAAAATGACCATTTATATATAGGCTTTGATCAGTTCTCACGAAGTGGTGTCAAAACATAAGCAAAAAAACCAAATTTGAACTCCCGACGGTAGAAAACTATCCCAACGGTAACTGGCGCAGGGGCGCTTATTATTTTTTTTTTTTCCACAAAATTCCCTTTTGGTTTTGAACAACAAATTATCAACAATATCCTACTTATTCAAAATCCAATAAGGTCTCATATTCAAAGTATACAATACTCATGCATAAGGATTAGATATCTTTCAATTTGAATCTAACCTTAGTGTAATTCAAACAAAGTGAAGTCGAAGTTAAAGGTAGCATAAAGTTTTGAACCAATTATTTCATGTGACAATATCGGTTCGAACACACACACACAAGTATTACGTGTTCTCAAGTTCCTCAAATCGCTTAGCGCTAATATGACATTGCGCTCATCCTTTTCAACAAACCTGTAAGAGAGAAACACTTACTCTCTATTGAGGCGGCACCACCTCGAAGTTTGTTTAGGTGAAGTTCTTCCAATATCTTTATTACTTTTAGAGATACTTGTACTTGGTACTGAACTTCATTAAGAGTTAAAAACTCAACTTCACTTCAGTATCACCAAGCATTTTATACTTAGGATAAGATTTGTGCGAATTTTATAATGCTGAAACAATCTACATATCTAATGACTTGTTGTTACCCTTTGAACCCGTGAATTACCTTTT
>CAIGRB010117017.1:39245-54819 GCA_903798255.1 Fraxinus quadrangulata
CATATTTTTCATTTTTTGTTTACCTCCAAAATGACCACCTATATATAGGCTTTCATCAGTTCTCACGAAGTGGTGCCAAAACATAAGCAAAAAACCACCAAATTTGAACTCCCAACGGTAGAAAACTACCCCAACGATCATTGGCGCAGGGGCGCCTATTTTTTTTATTTTATTTTTTTTTCCCACACACTTCCCTTTTTGTTTTGAACAACAAATTATCAACAACTAATTTGGATGAATATTATAATGGTCCACTGAAGGAGATTCCTATTTTGAATGCAATAAACTCGTTGGACTTTTGCAAAATATTAGCAATGATTCTGAAAAAAGTTTTCGTAAAAATTTGGAGCAAGGTGGCCTTTGCACATCATCCTGAAAATGTTCAATTTCTATTGCGACCATATTCAAGGTTTGGCATGTAGCCTATTTCTAATTATAAATGTGATGTAACACGACTACTCAAGCAGGAAATCCTTTGATTCTTTTGGAAGTGAAACTATCAGAGTTTAAATATTGATATTTCAACTTTGTCACCTTTTAAGGCATTGAAGATACAACAACTGATTCGAGGGCGAATCCCTTCCAACAAGGAGTAAATGATGCAATCCAACTCATATGCTAAGTTAATTGTTTTGTTATTTACTTTATTATGCTTATTTCTCTCGAGTTATTAAACTTAGTTTAGGAAAATTAGGTCTTTTGGATGATTAGAACTTGTTTTCTTTAAAAGCCAAACTAGGGTTTTCTTTCCATTGGTTTTGTCATTAGTTAACTTTTAACTTTTTGGAGTTTCTTCCAAATTTTTGAATTCATCTTTATATTCTAAGTAAATAAACCGAATTGGATTCATAGGGTTTTCATTCCAAAGGATTTGTTTCTTACGCCTTCACCCCTGGCCCCAAGTATTGCTTCTTCAAACTTTGTTCCTTTTCCTTTCAATAAATAATGACAATTTATCATTAAAACTAACATTTTCCAAACAAATACACATAATCACTTCACTATATCCAAAACTCTAACTAATTAAAACAATAAATTTTACAACCATTACCATAATAGTGATGGTTTATTTATTTCTCGACTCAACATGAGCTCTGTTAATATCTTAATTGTGGTTAAACTAGAGTCAATATCAAAAGCAAGAGTCTTGATCATGTATAGGTGCTATCAGAAATCACCCATGTTATTGTTGGCAACCGGATATAAATATCACAAAAAATAATTTAACGTAATAACAAAATATTCCTTGTGTACAATTTTATTATCAAGAATATAATAATTTTCTTGAAAGATAAAATGTATAGGGATTTTAGATATTACCCTTGTAGCATGCTTTACAAAATGCTTTTTGAGTTGTTGTTTTTTATTCCAGCTTCAACCTCTCGAGTCTTCTCTGATATTCTTCAAAAGCTCAAAAAATAATAAAAATGCAAAGATAATGTGTTATGGTCACAATAATAAAAATCAATTACTGGACGTTAACAAGTGTGTGTGTATATATTATGAGACATAATTTGAAAATGAAAAAATTCCATAAACAAAAAGAATTTTTTCCTTTTTTTCCTTTTTCAACTAAATTATTCTCTACCCTATATATCGCACGTCACTGCCATGTGTCTAGTACACGTGATTGTGTCCAATTGAATTTAATTACTTTCATTGCAATCCACTGTAAATTATAACTCTTATAATTTATTCTATCTTTTGAAGCCACCAAAAAGTCGTGATCTCACTCAATTAAAGTAAGTTTCAATAAAACAAACTTAACTCGATCAATCTCATTTTATTCCACTAAAAGAAAATATTGCACTTTCAATCTAGTTCAAATTACTAAAATGGTATAATGAATAATTATAATCTTCGATTATCATTCTTATGTATTATCTCATTGATCATTTTTTTGGAACAAAGTTAAAATGATCAAAACGTCATCTTCCATATATACTTCAATTCTCAAATCCTAGTTTATATGTGATAGTTATCATATGATCATATCACAATATTAATTCAATGATCAATGTTGAACTACTGAGGCCAGATTTAACTATCCACTGAAAAATCTTTTGACGTCATAATCATGGCCTATTAAATATGTGACAAATTTCATATTACAAATATATATTTCTCGTTAGTTCACTAAATTCCAAAGGCAATGCCATATTGATTAGAAATTTGATCTTTCACATTGATGTCTTAAAGAACTTCAAATTAGTAATTGAAGTCCATTATCTGCTTAAAATTAAGGTTATATGGTCGATAATCAAGTGAAATTAATTTTGTGTGGTTAATATTACAAATTAAATTTTACATTGTGCAGTCGAATACATTAAATTTTATCTCAATCTTATTACGAAAATTGAGAGGATCTTATCAAAATAAAGTATCTATTTTTATTTATGAATCGTGGACTATAAATTTTAGATCGAATTGTAAATCAAATCTTACCAAGCTTACAATTTAAGCACTCAAATTTATAAAAGAAAAAAGATCTATGAACAAATGCAACCTCAAATTAATACAATCAATTTTTCGAAAATGAAATAAATTAATTTTATTTCAAAATATCGCGAGTAAAAATAAATTTACTCGATGACAAATACTATCTAACAGCTAAATCAACAAATTGCAATATGACAATAATTATTATAATAGCCATAATATTATCCTATTGACAGGATTCGGTACTGTCAATAATGCTGTCATTTAGAGAGGAATATATTCTTTGTTTATGTTCTAAATTGATATGGAAAGATAATACCTATTTTGTTGTTAATTGATTCATAGTTGGACTTGAACTATTATCTAACAAGATTGTGATTTGCGAGGTTGAATAGGAAAAAAAATGGAATTTAGTTCTATATCTAGAAGCATAGAGCCAGACTTGGGGTTTTCGATAGGGATCCATTATCAACTAGTTGAGAGTACGACATTTCTTGTTGAAAGATTTTATACATGTACCTTTTCTCATTGAATTTTCTTAGACAAAAACCCATTTTTTTCTTATTTGTGGACGGTAAAATTTAACCCTTGTTATTTGAACATTATATGATAAGTACTCTCCAAAATTCGAATCTTTCTAAATGATGAGTTGATTAGTATTAGAGAAAATACTTCTATCCATTGACATCAACAGGGAAACTATTAGCAGGAGTTTTACAGCCATTTTTTAACTTTTGGTTTATATGAATCCACTTGGATGATGGATTCATCTGTTCGATCCTCAAGTGCTGGTAAAAAATTTCCTCCAACTTCATCATGATTTTGATCATTCTGAATAATGGTCTAAATGGAGTAATAGGCATCCCACTTAGTGTTGCCTCATTTAGTGGAGATCCCAACCATAAATTCTATTAGAAACGGCAACTATATAAACCCTAGAATGCCATTCTACTTTATGTATAAACTTGACTCTTATCAAGCATCCTATACAGAGTAAGTTATTTTCTATATTTAAAACTTCTTAATATACAAATATTGTTTGGATTTTGTGGCGCCTAAGGTCTCCATGCATTTATATCCCCGTCTCTTTTCGATTATAGTGAAAAAATGAAGTAGCAAGTTAAATAGATCTAACATTGGGGATGATATCATAAACGATTTCAAAGGGCCCCTCGGAAGGAGGCCTGAGATCCGCCGAAGAAGATCCTTCTCTTTCCTTTTTTTTTTTGGGAAAAAAAGGAGGCCCACAATCTGTCAGCTGGATCACCGAAAGAAGGATGCAACAAATCATCACACGAGGCCTCAAACTAGGGAATGGAGGTTTTCTCAACTGTTTTTGTGTAGTGTTTGATCGATTACGTATCAATCAATATTTCATTGATTGGTCTGAGGCTACCAAGCATTCATCTTATATTCAATCGGATTCGAGAATCAATAGTCGAAACATCTACAAGAGTTGGCTTATAACCATTCAAATACATATATCTAGTTTCACTTCATCTTTCGACTTCATTGTGTTCATTTTTGTTAATTTAATTAGAAGGGATAGGGCTTAATGGCTAACATTTTTTTTTTTTTTTTCTGTATTAGTTTGATACAGGGAAGGGAGAAAATGACTAAAATGAGGCTCCTAGTGTTTCTTGTAATGCTACTGGTAACTAGCTTTTGCCTAACGAAAGCTGGGAAGCCACCTGCCACTGGTTTAAAGAATGAAGTTGAGCATGAGAAAGAGCAGCAGAGCAGGGGAATGGAAGAAATTTCTGGATATTCTGAGTCGGATCACCATAAGTGTGACATACCATGCTTCATCCATCGCCCATAACTAATGAGGTTGGAAAAGATGGTCATTATAATATATAATTATGCATGTTTGAGTGTGTATGAAATTATGTATGTATATACCTGTTTATAGTTTTGTAACGAATTATATATATTAATATGGTATGATTAAATAAAACAGTGGCTTAGGTTGTACAAAATTATAGTATTATCAATTATGGGCGTCAAGTATCGTTGTCCAAATTGATGAATATCTATTACCTTAATTGATTAAACTGATAAGCATGAGCTAGTTCAAACTAATAATATGTGGTTCACCTGTGATTGCGATGCAAAGTGTTGAATCCACCCACCCATATGGCGTGGTGTAGAGCATGAAATTAAAGATGAACACATATAAACACGTTCAAAGGATATCGTGAATTTAGGAATTAAATATATGTGATTCTTTACATAGAATACTGAATATTTGATCTTGATCTCATAATCATTGATTCGCAAAAAAAAAAATTGGAAACTCGAAATTCAGTGATTTTGTTCAATATACAATAATCCAAAAACAACCAGCTATAAAGTGTACAAATAGGAAAACCTACGTAAGAAAAAAAAAACCCTAAACTATTTTAAAGAGGTAAATGCCCCAAATTAATTAAAGACATAAGTAATAAGAATATAAGCAAAGGAAATAAATTATGCCCTTATTTGGTACCCATTATTTTTAAAATATTTTATCTCTCTCTTATTTTCAATCACACATTATTCAAAAATAATATTACACGCAAATTCAAAAAAATTTCTTATTTTTAACTACACATTCTTCAACAAAATACTATTCCAAAATGCATTTTGGACACAAAAAAATTGAACTCAAATAGGCTCATAAAAGGATTGGTCTTTGGTTCCATCATTCTTCTCTAGCTGAAGAATATTCGCCCTCGAATCATGTATGGTGTCTGCATCAAATTCCTCATGACAAGTAATATCCATTTGATAAACGCAGCGAATGTGAGAACAAATCAACACCACCATGGAAACTCATTGATTCACACCATGAAATTCAGCACAATTGGTTGCTTATGTCAAATTGCATATTGGGCATTATTTACAAAAGAAAGTTTTCCTCTACATGTGGACTAGTAGTAGGCCCATGAAATCCAACTACTTTGGTTAGTTGGTTCTTATATTTAAGTGATGGGTAGGGATGACAAAAAATTCGTTAAACTCGATACTCACGGCGTGGGAATGACTTGCCTAATAAGGTAAACGGGATGGGACGGGAATCGTTGCCTCGAAGCGAGTACACATAACATGGTCCCCTCCCGGCTACCCACCTGTTTAAAGTCTATTTCAAATTTGAATTTTTTATTAAATAAAAAGAAAAAAGTATCATCATTTCTAAAGTGAACATGGGTTATTATTAACAAATTGGGAAAAAAAAAAGTAATGATTTTCACCAACTAAACACATGAGAAAAAATAAAACAAAAAAATTTAAATGAAATGATAAATGGGGTCGAGAACTTGCCCCACCCTAGAATGAGGTGGGGGATTGAAATGTTGCCTCGATCCCTACCCACCCCCATTGCCTTTCCTAGTGAGTAAGCAAGACTCAAATTAATTGCACCACAACCTCCTGACTATTGAGCCAAATCCAAAAACAGAACTTTCGTCATATATATGGATCAAAAAGGGCAAGAAGAGTTTCGTCCAAAATAGAACTTTCGTCATTGAATTTCATGAATAACTCATCTCTAACGAAATTTCAAAAACAGAACTTCTCTCATTGGATTCTACGAATAAGAACTCATCTCTATCAAAAACGTTGATTCTGATGAGATATCAACTAATGTAACATGAAGTGTGAAATAAGAGACGAGCACGAGAACAAGCCAAACTTCTGTTATTAATGAAATTATTAATTAGAATAAACCCCTGCTAGACCTCAAATAATAAAAAACTAAGAATTGAACAATAAAAATCAGACTATAATATTAAATCCCAATTTGTTTTGGATAAAAATAATTTTTTGTTGATTTAGATAGTTGATAAAATGAATATATGATTAAAAAGTTGATAAAAGTTGTGAGCCCATATAGTGTGTGGTTAGAAATGAGTTTCAAAAAACGTAAGTTTTCTAAAATTGGGACCAAAGATGGCTAAATTAAGCTCCTTTTAGGTTTAGCTAAAAATCAATTTTTTAGTAAATTTTAATAAAATTTGTTGAAATGTATTATTGAAAATTAATAAAAGTTGTGGAATCCTCATAAAAAAAGGGGCCGGCCACAACAATCTCCACCGGCAACACTGTTCACGCAGTTAGGACTGTGACTAACTTCACTGTCGTGCCGGCCTCGCCTAGCCACAACACACACTACGGTCACCACCTTGTGTCTCTCGCCCATTGCCATAAAGGTCACCCACTCTTGCCAACCTGTTGCGCCAAAGTCTCGAAATTGTTGATGAATTTGTATAAAGTTCATCCTGACAGTCCCCA
The DNA here is from genome assembly GCA_903798255.1 of Fraxinus quadrangulata. Taxonomy (NCBI): domain Eukaryota; kingdom Viridiplantae; phylum Streptophyta; class Magnoliopsida; order Lamiales; family Oleaceae; genus Fraxinus; species Fraxinus quadrangulata. Next base: position 45,957 of record CAIGRB010117017.1, read on the forward strand.
TTAATCTTATAACGCCATGATCTCTAGCATGTCCTCACCAATCCATCATCAAGATTGTAGACCGGTCTGTGATAACAACTAATGCAGCATAAGTGTCGAAATGAAGAATAACATCTTAATAAATTCCCTTTGATTCAATAGAAATTTTTGAAAAGAGATCGTATTTTTGGAGCACATACTTGGAGTACGTAACAATAACATTAGAAAACTTTATTAGACTATATTTACAAATATTATCTTTAAAGCACAGAAAATTTAGGGAACGATATTTTTTCGGGAGATTTAATTTCTTTCACATATATTTATACGTTTTTATATTTTTAAACATTTCTTTCCCAATTACTCGTACATTTTTTTTTTTTTAAATAATATATCAACAAATTTTGTGATAGATTTTGTGACAAACTATATTTCTATCACATAATTCTTTACTCAGCCACATTTATTGATAAATTTTTTAAATTTTTAAATTAATACCACAAAGTAAATTCGGTGCAACTATTTATGTTGACGTTCAGTATTTTCCAACAGTGATGCTAATCTTCAAAATCACATCTTGTAGACAAAACACTAACTAATTAAATCCAAAAATCGGTGGTGATGCAATTACACAGGATCACATCATCATACCTAAAAGCCTAACCGATTAAATTCAAAACTTTTATATAACCATTATCATGATGGTTCTATTACTCAATTTCTTTGGGGGCGAAGTCCAGACTGCAAAGGACACACGAAAGTATCTAGGATGCTAACGTTTTCATTTCTGACACGATTCGAAAATTGAAACTTCTCAAACTCCAAAAAAAAAAAAAAAAACAATTTTTTTCTATTTTTCATTGAAATTCAGAAACTCTACAAACACTTTATAAAAAAATTTAAGAAAACAGTGGTTCACCACCATTCTCGCCTTTATCATTTACAATAATGGCGCGATCTTATTCAACAAAATTCAGAATATCTTCCCCTAAAGTCACAAAATCACCTAAATTTATAAATATTTTGTTCAGGGCAATAAAAATAATGGAACTTGGAGAAATCTATTAAAAGCGTGTTTGATGGATTAATTAAAAAATCAGAGGCTCAACTAGTAGATAAATCAAAAGGCGGTTTGTTAAGCAAGCTGATGAGTGTCGGGGAAAAAATAAAGAAGTTTTGGCTCTTGGGGCACCGGGGCGACATGCGAAATGTGGTTTTATGCCTTTAACGGAGTAGGTTAACTTGGACTTGTAGAGAACTCAAATTCGGTCGAAAAATTTATTGAAAATAATTTAAACAACATGGGAATGGAGGCACTACATATATACCCAACCTCAAGGGAGAATGCCGAGACGTTTTTGGATGATGAACCTATGGATTTCCTAAAATGATCACGACACACAAAAGCGCTAAATTTATTGTGTGATGACGAGTAGTATGATTAAGAATGAAGTTTAGTTCTTTAACTTTTATATCCTGCTCATCGACGAGGTAAGTTAGGGTTTGTTTGAGCTTTATTTTTTGGGAAAATAAATTTTGTAATAGGATTTTTGAAAAATGTGTAGTAAAAAGTAGGAAAAAATTTTGATTGTGCGATTAAATTATTTTATTGAAAATATGTATGAGTTTGAAAAGAATAAAAAAATTAAAGAATGAGGCTGCTACTGTGGTTTAAAAAATTAATGCTCACAGCCTTGATTGAGATTAGACTAGAGGCAATATCCGAAACGGGAGTCTTGATTGTGTAGGTGTGTCAGAATTCACCCCAAGTTATATCAATAAGTTGCATTATGACACTAGGAAGAAATAATTGTAATAGCCATAAAATTATGGGAAGCCCTAAGATTAGAGTAGGTACTGTCAATGATGCTGTCTTTTGGAGAAGGAATATATTCTACAATTAATCTAAATGATCAGACTTTGTGACAATGTTGGTGACAAGATATTAGAAATGATTGACGTGGCAATGTTGGAAAAAGGAGGGAAGAAAGGGTGGTAAATGAGGGAAATAATGAACCCGATTGACTTACTCCCTCAAATTGAAAAAGTAGACTAATGCAAATTTGAAAACCATTGCTCCCATGTTTCCCGACCATCGATACCCAGCAAATCTCACTCCAATGTCGTCAAATTCCGGCCGATCCACGTGAGCCCATCCGCTCCTCATTACACATAGAGAAGAAGACTATCCAACTATTCAAGATGAGTGACTTTTGAACATTCATGAGTGGAAAGTATACTTGAAACATGATTTATGTATTAGTTTATGTAAACATGAATCAAATTAAGTAGGACGAAAAAATATTTATGTAAATTTTCATCTACACATCTCTTCATAAACGACCATTATTCTTTTTCATCGATTTAAAGCATCTCATGTAGACAAATTTGAATCTAAATCATGCTAGAGTTGGAGGAGGAGGGGCTTGAATCTGCCATTAAAGTGTAATTTATACTGCATTTAAAAAAAAAACTTTCAGCTTAAGAAAGATTCTTGTTGATATCAAATTTGTGCAGAAATCATACTCATTGCATAAACTTTATGGAAGCCGAAATTAATTAATATTGCATGGTTGAAACTTACAAAGATGTTTACGTTCTTCATTTCTCGAAGTCTATTATATTAACAAATGTTAAGATAATTAATAAATTAAAAAGAGTGGCCATTCTTTAGAAGGGAATAATAATAATAATAATAATAATAATAATCAATGGAAGGGTACAAAATGGAAGAAAGTCAAAAAGCCAGAATTTCGATAAATAAAGTCGAAGCTGATGATACAAAGAGAGGTCTTCGAGGTTCAATTTGACCATCTTTTCTTTTTACATCTTATATTTTTCCTCTACTTTCTTTGTTTTTTTTTTTTTTTTTTTGTTGTTGTCACATTTCTTTTATCCTTTATTATATTCTAAAGTTAACATTTAAAATTAATTATTTTCCATCAAATGATATGAATGGAAAGCATTCTACTGTGTGCTTGTTGTACTGAACGTGACCAATGTTTATATTGCAGCAGAAGAAATTATGACGACATGCAAGACGAGTATGTTGATGTTTTAGTAGAATCTGATAATGAGAAAGTTACGGAAACCGTGAATATAGTGGAAGGAGAAACGTAGGATGATGTACATTCGGGAGAATCTGATAAATAGTACGTTATGGAAATCGTAAACATAGTTGAAGGAAAAACGTTAGGGGGAGAAGGTGTGATTATGCTTGAGGTGGATATGTTGTTCGAAGATGAGAACGAGATGTTTTAGTTGTACAAAAAGTATGCTTATGCGGTAAGCTTTCTAGTGAAAAAAAGAATTTGAAAAAGGATGTAGATGGAGTTTTGCGGTATGTGACTTTGACATGTAGTCGTGAAGGCGGAAGAAGCGGTGACATTGGCGGTTCTTTGAAGTCGCAACCAACAATTCGGGTGGGTTGTAAAGTCAGGATCTCTACATCTTCAAATATTCATGTAATTGGAGAATTAACACGGTCCACATTGACCACAATCATGTCCGTCAAAGTCGAGGTTATATCGATGTAATAGGAAATTAAGTGCACAAATCAAACGGAAGCTTCAAGTGAATATTTGGCAGAAATTCCTTTACACAAAAGTTATAGCTCTTCAGTTGTAGAAGCATGTGGTTATGAGAACATGACTTACATTGAAAATGATTGTCGGAACTATATAGAACAAGTGAGGCGATTAAGACTTGGCGAAGGAGACGCCGCAGCAATACAAACCTATTTTTCAAAAATGCAAGCGCAATGCTCGGGCTTTTACTTCAGTATGGATTTGGATGACGAGTCACGCCTGAAAATGTATTTTCGGCAGATATTCGGCGTAGACTATCGTATAAGGAGTTTGGTGATGTTGTTATATTTGATACCGATTCACAAAATTCAAGCTCAATGCTCAAGTACCTAGTCATTATATCGATTCACAAAATACATTGAGCGGGAGCATACCGGATCCAAAATCTACTTGCAGGAAGGGCGCACCGAAGATACTTAGGAAGAAAAGCCCTTTGGAATCAACTTCAAAGAAATCAAAGGTATGTTTAATTGTTTACCTATAATCTGCAGTGAATTTGAAGTATATTTAGTCTAATTATTATTTATACATGTACAGACCAGTTTGACATCAACAATAGGGAAGAGACCTAAATCGAGGCAGAGTAATATGCCAGAGGGCGCAATCAACGTTGAGCCAGCTCAAGAATAACATTATTTCACGGCGTCACCATTTTCCCTTTCACAACCTGCCATCCCTACACCATTTTCTCGTTCACAACATTTACCATCTTCGAATTTCACCCCTCCGTCCTCAACAAATGTTATATACAATTCGTAAGGTATTCACATGGGTTGATATATGGGGTTGGACCTCAATCTGTCGTTTCAACATCTCTAATTGTTTGTATTGCATTATAATATAGGTCATCTCAAGTCAATGAAAATGCAAATTTAGTGAAAGAGGAAAGTGGCATGGAATCAAAACTAACGCTCCTGTCTTGATCAAATCCGTTGGGTTCAGACCAAATAGAAGTATGAGGAAAAATAAGCCTACGCCAGCAAATTCAGTGTTGAGTGCAAATGAATTTTTTTGTTTCACAGAATTGAGTTGTCACCTTCGTACATGGGGGTTTTTGTATTTCATTTATCTTTACTATGTCTTTTTCTTGCACCTTTCAGAAGTTCTCAAAATTGATGTGTTTTTGCTATGACATGAGATTGGGCCAAGTCGTTTGTGGTTCTGGTTTTAGATTTATAGCTAGCTTCTCTATATGAGTATTTGGTGTTGAATAACCATAATCCTTTTCTTCCATAACTTCATTATATGTTGTATTATGTGTCTGCTTTATGCTGTAATCTGGTGAAAAGCTTATGTCTTAAATCTCCAATTCTTTATGCTGTAATTTGGTGAAGTTCATTGTGAAGGAAATATTGGATCTTTATGCAGTCGAGTTTTGTGTGTTTGTGCAATGAAATATTAGTTTCCATAAAGTGGTTTGTTTACTCTGTCATAGTCTATATATTTCCCATCTGTTACTTCTATATATGTTTCCGTAGAGTAGACCATAGTATTCTTTCAAATTAAGTTTATTTTCACCTTTTGTTGCCCAATCAAATGGATAATAATATTTTGTTTGTTTTAAGTTTGGAGCTTATAAATAAAAATGGACAATACTATATAAAAACTGTTCTATTGGCAAATATAAAATCAAAGAATAGATCATTCCACAAAATGTTGTGGTTCCCATGGCACTTTAGGTATTCGAAGTTCTTCTGCATTTTCTTCTTCTTAAAGTTTTGCACAATTCTGTCTAAGACCATGTAAAAGTAGTTAAAGACAGGTTTGGTGAATGAAAATTCTTACACATTCCATTTGTTGCTTTCATGGTAGTGTGAGAATTGGATTTACCATCCTATGTTTCTTGTTCTCAAAATGGATACTTCAATTTGCATATGCATTCAAAATCAACAAAATACACAGCTAAATGGCTGCTTAAGTAGAGATTTGAGATAATTGAGAACTCATCGCTGCATTAAATATAACCATCTCCATTACAACAAAATGGTGAAAATTCAAGTTTCATACACAGACATAGTTTGTCAATTGTCTAATTTGCAACAAAAGTTTTGAACAATATCTACTAATCAAGAAGGCCGATTCCCTTTTGCATTCCGTACGGTGCATACTTTGTCCATTCGAATTGTTACGTAGACCGAAATCCTGAGATCTTCTTGGTCGGTTAGTCGAATTCGAGATTCAACACTGCGGAAAATTTCATCAACTATTTCGTTCATCACAGGGTTAACAAATATATCACTAACACTACTAGATGTGCCGCTTGATTTTTTTTGACAACCCATTCCCAAAATCTACAATTGTTGCTGCAGCAAACGAATAATTTCCCTTTACTGACAGTCTCCTTCTCCACCATAAAACATTTCTCATATCCCCGCTTACATAACGGGCATGAGCGTTTCCTTGGGCAATCATTGAAGAAGTGGGTCTTAGCTCTACAACTATGACAAATTCCAGAGTTCCTTCCGACCATTCTAAACTACAAACAAACAAAGTAAAGCATCAGAAGTTGCAATGGGGAAACTACATATGCAACCACAGCACAACTAAAACACACAAGCACCAAACAATAGAAAATAAACACCAAACACTAGAGATTCAAACTGGAATTAATTTTGAAACAACAGCAAAACCAGTAATTCACGCCGAACAAATAGATAGGTTACTCATTGTGGGCTACTAGACAAAATACGGCGATGGAATCAAATCTCAAATTTAAACTCGCAAATGAGCAACTTAAAGATTTAAAACAACATTCTTTCCCCCCATTGCATTTACAAACGCATTACCGAGTAATAAACAAAAGTGCTTCGATCTTCAACAATTTCAGGACTAATCTCGAACTTTTCAGGGTTTTAAGAAATGAAAAGGAATTAGAGGGGCCTAGTACATCCGTCGGAATCAAAGAATCAGTGGCTAGCGGTGGGAGAGAATGCAAGACAAATGTGGTTAGAGAAAGAAATATGAAGCAAGGCGTGGTGGGGTGGTGCAAAATACGGCGATGAACCCTTCAACAGTGAGTGGCCGGAGATGGTGAGGCATTTGGCGATGAACCATTCGATTGGACGGAGTAGGGTTTTGGCTGCAGTGGCATTTTTCAAATTTTTGGGGAATGATAAAAATGAGTTTGACACAAATTGAAATCCATTTTCTGCCTTTTTGTTTTTTTTTTTCCTTGTTTTTTATTTTTTTAATAAATGTTACGTCAACCTGGATTTCCGTTACTAACTTCCTAGCAGTGCAGCGCGACGGTATATTATATATATGTTACAAGTTACATTATGTTTGATATCCATTCTTTTAAAATACATTTTTCTCTCTTTTATTTTCAATAACACATTTTTTAATAAAATAATATTATAATTTGCATAAGGTTTCGATAGGAAACAAACCCGATTTAGTAATAATTATCTCGAACAACTGAGAGTACGAGAAATCTTGATGAAAGATTTTATACATCTATAGTTTTCTCATTACATTTGCTTAGATGAGACCCCTTTTTTTTCTCTCATTTGTGTGAATATGGTAAATAATTAACCCTGTCCTTTATGTATCAGGCAATAAATATATCCTATAAAATTCGAATTCGAATATTTGTAAATGATTAAAGCGATTAATAATATCGTCATACAGATAGCATCGCATGGCAAAGTAACAGGATTTTTACTGTGATTCTTTGACTTTTGGTTTGTATCAATCCATTTGAATGATGGATTTGATTGTAGAGTGGTGAATGGATAATTATTGTGTTAAAATTTTAATTTTTGGGTTGAAAGATTATAAAGAAAACCATCGTGCTTGTACAATTATGCAATCAAATTAATAGGAAAATAATATTAAAAAGTGATCGAATAACATTAATAAAATTTTGGCAACCGTTTCTATATTTTACCAAGGTGCTAATATTGTTATATACATGGACATGTAAAATTTGATTGTGATCGCTCATCGGATGTGCTCTAAAGAAAAATGTAGAATCATTTTTCTTTGAAATAGTGTGATTGATTTATAAAATGGTCGTCTTTTTTAATAGTTTAACTTATTTTAATTTAATTTTATAATGTTGTTGCTTGCTTAATTAATTGCATTTTTATTCCACACTTAACATTTTCAAAACCTTCATTTTATATTATTTTTTTGCCAATATTTAGATTTGTGTTCCTCAATTTTATTCTATTGCACAATTAGTAAGTAATTCGTTTGCCACAACATCACTNTAATTGCATTTTTATTCCACACTTAACATTTTCAAAACCTTCATTTTATATTATTTTTTTGCCAATATTTAGATTTGTGTTCCTCAATTTTATTCTATTGCACAATTAGTAAGTAATTCGTTTGCCACAACATCACTAAATTTTTTTCATTTATTTGTTAGTTACTATTGATACTAATTTATATTTAAATAAAATTAATGAATTGTTTTCTCACCGCTTATTTATATATTAATTTTAATACATTGACTTTTTAAAATTTTAGCTCTCTAATAAAATTCATGAATTTGTTCATGTCTATACATATTTGGTTGTAATAATAGTAATATGAGAAGACATGGACGTCACGATGAAAAGAGTTTTGCTACTTGTACTCTAATGTTGACAAACCCACTTACAATAGGGGGGCTCAACTGTTAAAATGTACAATATGAGAAGACAGAGACATTATAGTGGAAATGTACATCTGAAGGTAAATATCACATAGAGGATGAACCACAATAAATGGAAGGGAACCATGAACCCCCCTCCCAGGACCGAAAAACTTGATCTTGAGCGTGAGGAAAAGCAGGAGCAAATGGTAATGGAGGAAACTTTAGCATATCCTGATTCTGGGCGGAATCAACCTCACCATCAAATCCCCATACCAGAATTGCCGCATAACTAACGACCTTGGAAAACGTGGTGATGGGGTATCACTCAATTACCTTGCACAAATCCTGATGCAGTTGCAATATGCAATAAATATGTGTGTGCGCTCATATAGCGCTGTAATGAATTATTGTAGAGTTCATAATGTACTGTAAAATGATTTATCAAAACTATAATGCGGAAAACAAGCTCTCAGAGTGTACAAAACCCGAACCAAAAGACCCAAATCTTCTTCAACCTCACCACCAGTGTGTCTTGTAATGTTGAATTCAGATTTGTATCACACCGGATCATGCACCGTCGTCCAAGGGAATGGCAATAAATACACCTAGAGAGACGCCGGTGACAACCAAGAATATCACCTGAGAAATGAATTCTCCCACTTAGCTCCTCTCTATGTTTTTCCAACTCTCCAAGTCCAAGTGAAACAAGTGA
>CAIGRB010117023.1:0-12214 GCA_903798255.1 Fraxinus quadrangulata
TTTCAAGTGCTATGTTTTTAGTGTTTGAAACTTACATAACATGATGTTTGAAGCTAAGAAAATACACGCCCGTGCGCTTGATTTCCTTGTTACAATGCTTTGCATCATAGTTTTGGAGCAATCTGTATACATAAGTTTTTCAGTATTTCTTCTCAATGAGTATTAATTATCACTACCCGTATAACTACTAAGGGCTTGTTTGGTGAATTTTTTGTTTGCTAAAAAATTATCAAACCTAATTTTTAACCGCACACTATTCATAACTTTCATCCAATGTTTCACCTAACATTTCATAGAATCCACCAACATTAATTATCAGCTTTTTACATCACAACCCCTAAATCACACAAGTGTTAGTACATTTCATCATGAAGTGTTGTCATACTTAGTGTTAAGTGCATCTTATAAGTAGGAAGAATTTAGTAGTAAATACTATTATAGAAGGAAAAGAAGTTGTAATTTCATTTTCATTACGGTATATTTTTTATTAAGAGCTTGTTTGATACACATTATTTCTGGAGAATGTATTTTCTATACGGAATATTTCTTCTCAATGAGTATTAATTATCACTACCCATATAACTACTAAGGGTTTGTTTGGTGAAATTTTTGTTTGCTAAAAAACTGATCAAACCTAATTTTTAACCGCACATTATTCATAACTTTCATCCAATGTTTCACCTAACATTTCATAGAATCCACCAACATTAATTATCAGCTTTTAACATCACAACCCCTAAATCACACAAGTGTTAGTACATTTCCTCATGAAGTGTTGTCATACTTACAGTGTTAAGTGCATCTTATAAGTAGGAAGAATTTAGTAGTAGATACTATTATAGAAGGAAAAGAAGTTTTTATTAAGAGCTTGTTTGATACACATTATTTTTGGAGAATGTATTTTAGAATAGTAGATTGAGAGAGAATGTGTGATTAAAAAATAAAAAAAAGTTTTGAATTTGAGTGTAATATTATTTTATTGAAGAATGTGTGGTTGAAAAGAAGATAAAAAAATGAATTTTGGAAGAGGGTGACCTTAAAAAAAGGGCTAAATACTGCATGCTTGTTTCAAAAAGGAAAAATAAAAGACATTCTCACCAAAGAAAGGACACTGGGTCTATCATTTGCACGAATAATACAGGCTCATTTATGATTCATGTATCCACTGGCAGCACTAACTTTCTCCAAACATCATAAATTCACTTTTTCCAGGTATCAAATTGGTTCATCAATGCTAGGGTTAGGCTGTGGAAGCCTATGGTGGAAGAAATGTATCAACGGGAGTTCCAAGAAGAACAGGAGGCAGCTGAGACAAAACAAGACAATATTAATGAACCAAATTCAGAAACCCACAGCCAAAACAATGTTGTGACCACTGCACAAACTACAATGCACAGCACTACTACCATACCAGCAACTAGCAAAATATCAGAAATGAATGCATCAGAAAAGGACCCTTCACAAAACAGCATCAATTATTGGCAGTGCACCTTGGGAAACCAACTCAGCTTCCAAGCTGGCAGCTCCTCCACATCCACAACGTGTGCTGACCTTGTGCCATCAGTGTACCGGTGTTTTATGGAGAACGAGGCCGAGGCAGCCGAAACACATGACTTGGGAGTATCGACAGATGAAGGTGCCAACGCGGGGCTTGCTAGGCTTGGCAGTTCTCAGGCAGGAGATGTGTCTCTCACTCTGGGACTCAGGCATTCGGGAAATGTACCTAGAAATAGAACGAGCCAACTCTCAATCTCAGACTTTGAAGCTTACTGAATTTAGTTCCCCAAGTGTGTAAGGATGTTACGGTTTTAGAAGACAGTATCATGAAATATAGAATATGTGAGTTGGTTGTTTAAATTAATAAGCAGAGTAATTGTATAGATGAGAGAATTATTTAAGGACATATAATATATGAATGTTGTCATGTTTATCATGATTTGCAGGGGCAGATTTTAAATTTATGGCTAGAGGAATTGGACCACATACATGTTTAAGGGATCTATTTAATCAAAATCTGTCAGCTACCTACTTTCTTGAAAAATAACTTGCATAAATCAAGAAAATAATTTATTTCCTAAGGATCAAGAAATATAATGATTGAAGAATGTATGAGTATCTATTTTGCAAGTAATATTCGACTTACATGAAGAGCTTGTATGAGGTTCTATTGATAGTTACTATATATTTCTCGTGTGATAATTTTACTTGGACTGAACACGTAGAACTGATTTTATAGATTCAATTAGTAGGATCGGTGTTTGTATTAGGCTTTGCTCTTGATATAGAACAGATTATTGGACTGAGAAAATTATATTTATTCTATAAAGACCATGAAGAATATTAGCCCTCGTTTGGCCCCATTATTCGTAATTTTAATGGTTAGAATAGTTTTTTTTTTTTTTTTAAATGTGTCGTTAAAAAAGAAGAAATATTTTGAAATTATGTGCAATATTATTTTATTGGAGAATGTGTGGTTAATAAGAAGAAAGAAAAAAATGAATTATGATGGGGACTTACTTTTAAAAGAAAACAAATATAATAGGTTAATATATTCACACGACAGTTTTTATTAGTTGCACCACATTTTAATTGTACTTAATGTTCTTGCGTATGTAAAACCTATGTCCTTATTTTTTCATCGAATTTTTGTCTTCAACATTTCATTAATTAACACATTTCGTCTTTGATAATAATTTTCATCAAAATATTCTATTTATGTGTTTTGAATTGAGGAAAAAATATTTTTCACATTTTTTCATTTATTGTTTCTTAAAAAAAATATGATGGGGGGAAAGTTATTTTACACCATGTGAATGTTATTTTAAGGACAACAGCCATTATGAGAGACACAATGTGTTCTCAAGTAGAAATTTGAGGAAAAAAAACATAAAGAAAAATGTTGGGTTTCATATTAGAATGAGTAGAGATTGAGAGATTTGAGTACAATTAAAATGTTATGCAACTAATAAAAAAATATAGTAAAAAAATAATTACTCAAATGTAATATTTAAAATCATGAAGGGGATTAAGTTGTTGGTAACCTTATATACCAATACACTTTTTCATTATTAAATTAGCCTGAAGTAAAGTAAGTTTCGTACACGACTTTTCCTACACCTCGGGGGAGTGAATAGTAAAAAAATTATTACTACTATTTTCTTTATAATTAATTGCGAAATTAATGCACTTTTTTCTTTTTACACATGGGGATGTACTTTCTATAATGTTCCCATTATACATTAGGCGATAAAGTTCACCTGAAAAATGTTAAGTCACGTACTATTGGAAGAATAATATGTTAATTTATTCTTGTAGTCATGTGGCTTTCTTATCTTTAGCATTATGATCTTCACTTCTAAAGTTGCTTTCATGTAGTCTATCATTTTTAATATTAATAAAAATACACTGTCATAGTACTTGTTAACTTTATAATTTCATTTTCAATTTTTTAGTATAGTGCAGGAATGGTTGCTACAAGATTTTAGCACAAATCTATAATATTCGAGAAGGGGCAATGATTTTCTTCAAGGTTGGGATGGACAATCCAACTATAGTTTCAATTCATTTCCTCATGCGTAGATGTTTTATTTTATCAAAAATATAACATAAAATTTTCGTATTTAGGTGAACGTGTACCTTGATATCATGTTATATTATCTTGCTTAAAAACTTATCGAGTCAAATATGAATATTATTTATTTATTCGACAATCCTTACAAGTTATGCATTTTAAGCATGCGTTCTAGTTTTAATTCGCAATATTTATTTGAATTCCACTTTGTTACAATTTTGGAGGTGGTGGTGGTGGGTCGTGATGATGGCAACGAAGACGGGGGCGGAAATGGTGTTGATGGTGAAAGTAATCATGATGGAGACGGCGATAGATGGCGCATGGAATGTGAGTGATTAAAGTGGTAGTGGTCGACGACGACTATGGTGATGCTGGACAATGACGACGGCTGCTATGGTGGTGAGGTATTATTGTGTTTTTAGGATTTGCGTGGCAGTCTGATTTGGATATTTTGTTGTCAAAAACAATATTTTATGAATAAAATCAATTACAAGTAAATCTGAATTTCAAAAGTCATGGAGGTGGTGGTCGCCATTATCCGTTTCAATAATCACAAACACTCATGTTACGAGGACTATAGTTCAATAGTTACTCCATGCTATGCGGAAGGGAAGATCACCAAGGCTTTTTCGGGTTCAGTATATACTCCAATCAATCATCACCTCAAACAAGCTGAGACAAAATCGAACCAAAATGGAGCCAAACTCTGGTTGCTTTGAAATGCCCACTTAAACAAGCTGAGACACAATAGGGATGTTATTGCAGCCATAAAGGCAGTCACAAAGGCCAAGGAAGATGGAGAAGAAAGACACGGTAAAGAGAGCACGAAGCAGGCTCCATTTTTCGCCAAGAAATAAATAGCAATAATACACAGGTCACGGCCAAAGAGGGCAGCATATATAAGAAAATAATTAGGCTGTAAAAATGGGCCAAGCCCAATAAGTGGTTTAAGTGCATTACTAAGTGCGTCGAACATTATAAGCCATCCAGAGAGTCAAAAACGGGTCATGAGCAACACTAATAATATTATGTTGCTTCAAATGAATCAAATGATTTTAGGGTCAAGCCGTATCATTCTAAGGAGTTAACTTTTAGTTCAATCAATTGATCAATGCTGACTGGAAGACTTATATCGAGTTACGTTATAGTCCAGAGATTGTTTGACAATAATTTGCCCAACACTCTAAATGCTTATCAACTTAGAATAAAATCTGATTATTTGTATTTCTTGAAATGCTGGCAATTGATGCATTTTATTCTATTGGCACGGTGAAACCAGCACCAATGTCATTTACTATGCTTTATTTTTGTTGGTTCCTCAATAATGTTTATTTTTTTTCAATTTAGTTTATAAACTCGCCTTAATTTCAGTATATTTAGCACAGTCGACTTTTCCAAAAACAAATTAATGTTGGAGAGAGCACTTTCAAGTGTATAAAAAGGAAAGAAATTAATGGGATTCCTAACACTAATAGTTTGTTTGACAAGGTGCATGAACTAGATAGAGTTGGACAATATTTTATCTAGTCTTGTCAAATATTATGTACTAATTTTTGAGATTGAGAACTATGTTGTCACAACTTAGACTAAATATCAATGGGGAATGATAGAATGGCAAATCTTGATTGAGATCGAGCTTCTTTCCTAATATGATGTAGCATTTGTGATTGTCACAGTTGAAAAGTCAAGAATTACTCAATAGCTATTTTTGCAAAGAATGAGAGACGTCAAGTCTAACTAAAGTCGATTTTCATTCATTCTCCCTCCGACCGCAGGTCTGTCCATGTCTATATGTAATGTGGATTGGGACATAGAACAACCCATTGTACACTTCAATGACATATGGTTGATAACAAAAAAATATATATTTTAATTCAAACGTCAAAGTAATTACATTCTTCATCAGATTAACGTGGATTTTACAAGGAAAGGTTTAGTCCAAAATTTCCAACAGTTGCAAGCTAACAAACACTAGTCGCTTAAACAATGTCTTCAATCTTTGAATAGATTACACTTGCTAATTACATAATAAATGAATTAATCCTCCGGTCACTCTAATTACACTTGCTCGTACTGGGATATTCTGGATTTGAAAGAGCGGTCCATTTTATTTAATTTTAAACAAAGATGAGCTTTAACTGGTTTATGATCAGAGCTATCTATACTGTCAATGGACTCGTATGAGTGCAAAGTAGCATTGATATCCTCGTCTTCTATCTTGAACAATATTCGATCTGTCCATGCCGGTACTCTTATCTGCAAACGGGTAAAAATTGTATGATAATTCACTCGTAATTTTCATCGGAATTTCAAACTGTGATGAATAATTTGAAGCCCAATTTTAGTTTGTAATGTATTATTTGCACAATATATGACTATTTAGTACCTTGTAACTGGTATCATAGTCACTGCTTCCAATGTTGTATTTGTATGTTGGTTTGAATGCTAATGTCCCCTCGCAGTATCCACTGAATACCTGTCCTCTTTCAGCCTCTTGCAGGAGTTGATCATTGGCAGTGAGCATCTGCAATAATAGAAATTGATTAGCTTATCTTTTTTTGACATGATTGAAACTGATTCGTGGGGTTTTGAACATGTTACGAGATTAGAAAAATATCTTGAATTCAAATTTTGCGGCTGCTCCTCTATATATGAAAGTTATGCGAGTATCAAATGATCGATGCGAAAAATGAATATATCTTGCATGTAATAGGGTGTGTGATGAAGGCGTAGAACATGTTTGGCTAAAGTTAATATAAATAGAAAATTATTCTCTTCGATTCTTTCGAAAAGTGAATTTAACGATGAGCCAAACATTAGCTTGTCACGTTTCTAACGGCTTAAATTTTTAGGCAAGTGCTTTGGTTGTTAAACTTACTTCATGAAGGTTGTTCTCTATTAAATTTCTGGCTGGAAATGTATCAATCCCTTGCAGTCTATAGTTAAGATCTCCCAACCAGACAGTCACTGGAGCTGGTTTGGCATAGGGATTCCAAGTCTTGGAGAATAAGGAGTGTGATATGTGCCTACACTGTGAATTTCTCTCTTCCACATTGTGAGCATGAGCTGCATGAATCATAGAGAAGAAATTACAAAAACTAGAACTACTAAAATTATTCAAGAAAAATATAATCTTGATTTTCTCTGTTCAAGAATCGCCGCGGATAAAGCTACAAGAACTCTTAGCTTTACGAGTGTATGATTCTCAAGCCATTCATTACTAAACTACAATTTTACTCGTTAATTTGTTTCTAAAGATGCTCGAATTTTTGCAGGCTCGTGGGCTTACCGGAGAGATGGCAGGATATGAACACCATTTGTATTCCCTTGTACCTGATGCTAATAGCCACAGCTCCTTTCTTTCTCCTAATTAAACCTCCACATCCCCCAACATCATGTTTGTCAACTTCTACTTCTGAAACTCAAAACAGTAGAGCCAAAAGAACAGTTAGGAACATGAATTGAATGGACCGTTTTTTAAAAAATTCCTTGAAGATTAACAAGTACCCACTGCGTACCTTTTATAAATAAATCGGAATTCTTCGATCCAAAAATGTACAGCTGCAGAGATTGCATCACTGCTTTCCCTAACAAACTTTATGGATCATAATAAACAATGTCAATTAGAAGATCTTTTAAAGTGAAATATAAAAGATAAAAACAAAAACTTTTACAGTACATAACAAGAGTCCAGAAGTTTACTAGCAATATAAGCTTTATAGTAAGATGAAAACATGTAAATTTATCATCGTTTTGGCCCTTTTGGTTCAAGTTCGACAAGAAATACTACCCAATCTAATGACATGAGAATTACTCACTCTGTATTTAATCACCTGTCTTAAATTATGAGCACCAGTCCTATGTAGAGGTGTAGTACGGATAGTTTTCGGCCTGTGATGGCTTGGCATGATTCAGGTTTAATGTGTATCGAGTCAAGCCACTCGTGTCTTGGCTAGGAGTTTTTTTGAATTGAAGAACAATGTTCAAAACTACTTTGCACATTAATAATTTGAATGCAGGGACACAACTATTTGCACTGGTATGAAATGTCAACATCACGAGTAGGAAACTACATTTCATGTGGTACATAATTTTCGTCCCTACCGTCACATAACCTATGGCTAAAATCTTACAAAACAAATGGTTCCTAATAGTTGGAGAAAGAAGCAAGAAAAGAAAAGTCATATAATCTTAATTCTTACATATGTGTATCAGCCAAAGCATCCTCTAATAGCCCTAGAATGTTGCTCCGGGGCACCTCTTGCAAACCAGCTACAAGCACATCATATTTCCGGTCTCCCCCCACCAGCTTTTTTATATCTTCATAAGAGACCTTCATCAATTCACGATTATCGCATCAGTTTTAAATAGTTCGAACAACTATATACCTATTATGTGCGTGTGTGTGTGTGTTGGAACTTGAGTTCATCCTAAACGAAATAGCCTAATTCACTTACAAACTCAAGATTGTCACATGTTCAGTTGCCGTTGGACTTGTTTGAACTTTTCCAACAATATATGAAAAATTAGTCGAAAAAGGTGATAATTTTTTCGAATAATGAAAAGGTTAAACACAGGCAAAATAAGCTTGCATATAAACACTTAGCAATCACCATTTTTATGGTAGAAAGAATGTCAAAAGTTTGTGGTTAAGAGAGAAAAAATCACCTGTCCATTCATATTCCAAGTGACTATGCAAATGCAAAGATCAGAAGTGGTTGAGAATTCACAAGTTTTATTAGTCTCAATAGTTGTGATCCCTGCTTCTTGGGATGCATCAGCACTGTCAATTATGGCCATTGGTGTCCTTCTCTTTCTTCTGCAAAAAAAAAAAAAAAAAATTGCACTATTAACTTGATTCTGTATTCCCTATAACATAGGAAAATAATGAAGAAAAAACTACCTTTTTGCAGAAATCAAACTGCATAATCTGTCCATTCCTCCTTTGAAACTTCACACAGGCAAACGCTTTCTTTTCCAGCAAATTTTATTAAGATATACAGCATAAATGGTTAGGAGAAGGTAGATATATAGACAACAAATGAATTGGCTTACAATCATGGGTTTTTATACATGTATATGTTTGGAAAATCCGGATTTCTGGCGGTGAAGAGATGATAGAAAAAGTCTAATACTTGAGGATCTAAATTTTGTGTGTCTCATTTGATAACTAGTTTGTCTATGGTTAGGTCGATGGGTCTTGACATTAACAACAACAAAAATCAGAGTTGATAAGGACCAGACGGCACCGTGTCCAGAAAATTCCACAAGCATCTTCACATTGCAATGTGAAGAAAAAAAGTACGAATACTCATTAAAACTATGCCGATTTTTAAGATCCAGTTATAAAAAAGTCTACTTATATACGAAAACAAAAACCAATATGAGAAATTCTCGTGTCGATCGTGGCAACGACTTGAGTCATTGACATAAATCAGCTTTGACATTAGTATTTTTCAGCGTGTGAAGAGGTGTTCCAATTGCAATTGGATACAAAATGCAACAATTTATAGTTTGGAATTTTATACCATAAAGTACGAAACACAAATTCTTTTGATCTTCAGAAAAGTAAAAAGTTCGTTATTATTTGATTACTTCCAAAAGAAGCCACATGGAAAGAAAAATCAATTCAATTATGGAATCTTCTGAGCTTAGAAAAGGTAATTTACTCACCAACTATATGGAAATTTAAACATTTATCGAAGTCAAATCTGATTTTGCTAAAAATCTTTCTTCTAAGGTCGTGATTGGTCAGTGAATTCGGCCGCATTTGGATTAAAGGTAAGCTTAAAATGGATTTTTTCTAGGTCGATACTTGAGAGGTGAATCAAAACATCGTAAATTCGATAACAATGTGTCTCGTATGAGGATGAATTATTATTTATTCATCATGTCCTTTAAAACTTGAATTGGGATTGTACAAATTCTATGGAACTTTTGGTCAACTGAGCAATCAAGGATGGTAAGCTAATCTTCCACGCAAAAACAAAGACAAAGAAAAGCTTGTGTGAATGTGGGACTCTACCAACCCTGATTACCAATTATCTGTTAAATAATCTTCCAATCCGTACGTGAAACAGCTTATATATTTTATACTTGTTCAAACGTTTGGATTTTGCATATTCTCAATTATTTCTCCCATTTTAGATCGAGTCTTATTTGATGTAAATTGAAATCAGATTTTTAGTAATTTTTTATTTTGACTTGAAAGTTTTATGAACTTTTAATCAACACCAAATAGGAAGTGGAGGTTATTCAATTTCTGACGAGCTGGAGTATACTTTGTTATCCAATACACGTGATCTTCTTATAATTTAAGTTTTAAAGTCGACATTTAATTTTAACTATAAATTTCATGAAACTCGCAATTACTACTCACTTATCTACAACTCATTTTTATTCCATTATCAAAAGTGCATCTTGGAGGTCAAAAGCACTTTTCATTAAAAATATGTATTTGTTTGTGATCAAATAAGTACTAATTAATCGACAAGAGTTTTTTTTTTAATAAAAATAAAAAGCACTTCTACGAGAAGTTAAAATATTATCATTATTAATTAATAAAATATCAAATAATATCCAAATTAACTTTAAGAAAAACATTTTAACTCTTATCATATGCAGCTAAAAGAGGGAGATAAAAAACACAAATTCAATCTCGTGTTATTTCATGTAAATGGGCTGATCATTTGAGAAAAATTCCACCAATTTTAATACATATTTATAAAATAACCAATTAACAACTAACAATAATTCTAGTTTATAAAGGGAAATAAAAACCCTAATAAAAAACAATCTTTAAGAAAACTAATCTAAACAAATTCCCTCAAGTTAATTTCCGCATGAATATAAAAGTGTTATTTACCACCAAAATATTATAATTTGACCCAAAACCCAATGGGCTCAAGTTGCCAAAAAGCTCGATTATGCGTGAAAAAGTGTTGTTATTAATCACCCGATTCTGTCACGATTGATTGAGTTAATGTATCAGATGGCATCGCTAACCTAATAATTTTCACCTTGAACGGGACTCTCCTCTTGTCTCGCTCTCTCGATCAATTTATGTGATCAAATTCAAAGCAAGTTTAATTCATTTATTGATCTAGGGAGCCTAAGTTTGACTTTACTAAACTAATAAAAAAGGCTTTGATCTTTATCTTTTATATTTATTGTCTCTATATAGTTCATTCTTTCTGCCTACTAATGGGAAATTGATTTTTAGTCGATTATTATATAATTACAAGAAATCTTGAGCAATTATAATCCAAGTGAAAACAACTATCAAATTATCATTTGAATTGATTTTCAGTCAAATGCATTACTTTCAAATTAAAAACAAAAAATTTTGAAATTTTTATGTCTAAAATCTCTTTCTATGGACTCACAACTTATTGTCCGCTTTTATCCAAACATTTGGTGAAACTAGCAGATTAAATTTCTATTTAGACACTCCCAAACAAGTAAAACATATTGCGAAAAATTATTTAATTGTAAGAGAAAACTGGAAGGATTAAAGAAAAATCATAAAGGCAATAGAATGTTTAACCTATTGTGTTTTGTATTACAGTGGAAAATAAGATTAATTATGGAATATAATAGTATTTTTTTTAATTGGTAACAAAAAAACACATTTTTCAAGAAAAATGGAAATATTTTAAAAATTTACATTGTGAACGAATAATTATACTCACACTACATTTTTATTATCTACCCATATTAATTCAATGAATGACCTATATTTTTGCATTTATCTCCCTAATTTTTTCCGTCACATACTTAGTTTTAACATTCAATTAGATTGGACACCAATATGACAGCTCTTGTACCCTGACTTGCTGAGGCACATCCCACTATTTATCTCCTCCACAATGCTCTAGGGGAGGGGCGGTGGGGGACCCTCAAGATTGGGGTTTAATCTATATTAGCATATATGTGTATTGACTAATGTTGTCCAAATATTTGCTAATGTACATTGAAATGAGAGATAAAAAAAATTTTAAACTTGTATTTGTTATTTATTTTGCTTATTCAAAAACATAGAGGTAATAGTATTTTTATGCTATCCTAACGCGTTATCTCAAAATTTTTTAGATGGAAATTATCATAGAGATCAAATGTTTATGTTAATATAAGATTGAGAATACGAATGTGATGAAAAATTAAGGCCATGAGTGCAAAAATAAGCAAAGATTAGAGACATTCATTTCAATTGAAATATAGTATCCTTAAAAAAAAATGTGGTGTCAATGTACTAACTCATTATAAATATGGTGGTTATATTGTCATCACAATTTTTTATATGATACACCATATTTTAATTACAATTAATTTTCTCAATCTTTATTCATTGTCGCGATTATTTTCTTAAAAAAAAAAATTCCGTCGAATTCTTATCTTCAACACTTCATTAATTAGTACGTCTCATCTTTGATGATGAATTATATAAAAATATTTTATTTTCATTCTTGGAATGAGGTAAAAATATTTTTTCGTACTTTTTATTTATTTATTTTTAAAAATGTGATGCGATGATAAGTTGTTTTATGTTATTTCAACAAACTTTGGGATATAAAATTGTTATCAAATATAAATGTGTTAACTAATAAAAAATTTGAAGGATAAGAATGATATGAAAAATTGATA
>CAIGRB010117023.1:14169-24422 GCA_903798255.1 Fraxinus quadrangulata
GAATATACCCTCCTATTTAAATAAAAAAGTTAAAGAATTAATTGCAACCATAGTCTAATTTTTGTAATAAAAAAAGTGCAAACAAGTCCCCAATAAATTATTTTAAAAATTTTAATTTTTTATAAAAAGTACAAACAAGTCTCATTTAAATTTATTTTAAAATTTTAAAAAATTAAAAAGTGCAAACGAATCCCAAATAAATTATTAAAGAATTAGAGATTAAAAAATATTTTTTATTTAAATATGATGGTATATTCATTATTTCACAATTCTTTATTGAGAAATTTGATGAAAATGAATGGGAATGATGGTTTGCACAATCAAATGTTTAATTAAGGGTGAAAATGTCAAAAAATAAAAGGTAATGACTTTTTCGCAATAAATGTGAAAGATAAGGAAATTATGTACTAATTACCCTTTTAATAATTTATTTGGGATTCATTTGGGCTTTTCAAATAAATTGGGATTATGATTGCAATTAGTTTTATTTTTTTCCTTCTGTCTCATTTAAAGGAAAGGGTATTTTCATAATTTCACAATTTTTAATTGAAAAATTTTAAGATAACGACGTTTTTCACAATAATATTAAAAGGTGGGAACGCTACGTACTAATTATCCTATTAAAAAATACAGTGGAAATATATTTAGCCATTTGCAAACAATTCTATTTTTCTTGCAAATGTACTTTGTTGATAATAACTAGTATGTAAATGTGTAAATTTTGCATATTGGAGATACATTAAACATAGTATTTTGTGAATTTCCCTACGAATTTCTGTAGAACGAGATCACCTTCAGTTCTTATCCTTCAATTCTGTACAATCCTATTAATCGACGCAGAACTTCTGCGCAGCAGGTTTAATGAACTTAGAAACGCGAGTACGAAAACTCCGCCACCCCCTCAACCCTTACTGGCACCGGTTCCCCAACCGACACTCCACACTCGCACAGAATTCATACAATTATTGATTGGCGAATCCGTCAAAAAATTGAAGAATTGATTGTCGATCTTACCTGCAAATAAATCTCCGAGGAATGAAGAATTTACATTTAAAAGAACATGCTTTACTACTGTAAGTGTTGCTTTAATTTATGTAGTTTCATCTTTAATTGAATGTTTATTTAAAATCAATCATCTTTATTTCAACCATCATTATTAAACAAAGTTATGAAGCAATGTAAAAGGCTTCCGCTCAATTCTTCCTTTCCTTTTTGCATTCTGTGCTTTATCTGTTATGAGTACTTGTACTTTTGTTTTTTGTAAACACAGTTGCCTGTAAAAAAAAAAAAAAATCTTTTGGGATATTGATGGTTGATGATTAAATCCCAGTTGGAGCGTTTTTGGTATTATTTAACATGAATTTCATCATACGATGAATGAAAAAAAAAAGTGGAAATTCTGATTCGGCAAATAGAATCGTGGGGCATGAAAGGTACTTTGTTATTACCCCACGAATTATATTAGCAGACAATTTTTGTTGATAGATTGTGTTGGCCTTGCTTCCTTTGCTTCTTCTACAAAAGAAGCCAAATTTGGGCTTTTAAGCCTAAATAAGCCAAATTTTGGCTGGATGTCGACATCTTCATTTTTTTGGTGAAAGGCTAATAAGAGTTTTCCCCCTTGTGCTATTCCAACTCAAAGAAAGATTACAAAATTTGTATTTCAAAGCAGTAACCGATGTGGGGGCTATAATTTGATATTTGTGTCAATAAATAAAAGAAAATATGTATATAGGGAATAATTGGTTGCTGCTGTCTTTTTTCCTTTAGTGACTTCATTTATTTTTGAAACAGGTAGACATATATCTTGCTGAGAGGCTGTGATTGGCGGTTATTTACATGCTACCCTGTGTGAATAAGATGTATAATCAATCAATCTATTGATGGAAGTTTAACTTTCTTTGAACATTTATAATATGGTAAGTTTGAATTTCTTTGCACTCAAAAGTGTATTGATCTATCCCTAACTATTGTACTAGCTCATTAGTTTTTTCTTTCAAAGATAATGTGTGTCTGCATGCATAAGTGCCTATGCTTTTAAGTAAGCCACATATATGGGTTTATGTACATGATTTTTATTTACTTTAGACACTGTTATACACGGACTTGATGAAAGGGAAAATAAACTGATTCTAAAACACTTGCAAAATCTGGCAATATCTAATGGAACATTGATTGATGTTCTCGACTAAGCAGCATGGACACAAATTGTCCTGCTCCGTAGCAATTCATGGCTTTTAACTGTAAACGGGTGTTCTAATTGGCTTTTAACTATACAGGATCTTGCAAGACTTCGGTAGTTGAAATTTTGTACTTTCATCTTACTTTTATTCAGTTACAGGGTGAAAATTATCCTGCTCCATAGCAATTCATGCATGTCTGTCTGCTTTATTTCTATGTCAATGATTTATTGTGTAATACACGAAGTTACAGAAACAGTCTCTCATTTACATTCTTGTGATTGGATTTGTCAAATTTATTGATCTACAGAAGCAAAGAGAACCACCCAAGGTGCCTAGCAATGTGGAAATGGAGGCAGACAACATTAGCAACTTGCCAGGGCATATTATAGACAAAATTTTATCGAACTTACCACTAAAAGATGCCGTGAGGACAAGTGTCTTGTCAAGCAAGTGGAGATTTAAATGGGTTACTCTTCCACATCTTGTATTTGAAAATCAGTCTGTCCTGATTTCCACCCAAGATCAAACCATCATAAAAAACAAACTTGTGAGCATTATCAATCATGTGTTATTACTTCATACAGGCCCCATACATAGGTTTAAGCTTTCTCACCGTGATCTTCAAGGTGTCAGTGATATTGATAGATGGATTCTTTTCCTATCGAGGGGCTCTGTTAAGGAATTTATACTTGAAATATGGAAAGGACATCATTACAAGCTTCCTTCTTCTATATACTCCTTTCAAAAGTTGATACATCTAGAACTGTTTAATTGTCTGTTAAAACCTCCTTATACATTTAATGGCTTTAAAAGCTTGAAAAGCCTTGATCTTCAGCACATAACGATGGACCAAATCGCATTTGAGGATATGGTATCCAACTGTCCTTTACTTGAACGGCTGACGTTGATGAACTTTGATGGTTTTACCCATCTTAAAATCCATGCTCCAAATCTCCTCTTCTTTGACATTGGAGGAGTATTTGAAGAATTGGGTTTTCAGGATACCATCAATCTGGCCATTGTCTCTATTGGCTTGTATGCGAACACTGGAAATAACCAGAATCTGGCTTTTGGCAGCACTAATCTGATCAATATTTTTGCTAATCTACCTCGTATTGAAAGGCTTGAGGTGCAGAATTTTTTCTTGAAGGTAAACTATCCATCATCATATATCTTGAAAGTTCAGACATTTCGGGACTGATGAGCCTGTTACTCCATTAGAATTGATTACTACATTGAATTGCAAAATTACTTGTCTGTTATGAACATCTGAAGTTTCTATTTGCTTTCTCCATGCAAAATTAGTCTTCCTGTTATGAACATCTGAAATTTTTATTTGCTTTTTCTATGCAAAATTACTTGTCTTCTTATGAACACCTGAAGCTTTTTATTTGCTCTCTACATTATTCCTCCAAGTGGAATGAGAGCCAGAACCATTGACTAACTGAATACGCATTTGGTTTGTTTGACTTGTGTCTAGTATTTGGCTTCTGGTGGTGTACCAGTAAAGCTGCCTACACCTTGTGTTGATCTCGCTTTCCTTTCTATACACGTTAATTTTAATGACTTGGAGGAGAATCTGGCTGCACTTTGTCTTCTTCGCAGTTGTCCTAACCTTCAAGAGCTCGAGTTGTTGGTAAGTTTTCTTGCATTCTCCATACTGTTACTACATATCCATGTTTTGCTTTGGTGCTTCTACCTATTCATTTGTTTCTTTATAGTCACTAAACTTTTAGCTAGATGTCATGTTGATAGCTAAACTTCATTTTGTTCCATGCAATGTAAATTTTGTTTCAAGTTGGTCACTGTTTAACAATCTTACAATTTGATCATTTTTGCCATGTCCTTCGGGACTGATGGGCTTGAACTGGCAGCTCCGCTTTGACAGGGGCAGGTGGTGTTGTGACCAGTTGAACTACAATAAAAGTGAAACAAGGGATCTAACAAAAAAATTGATTAATTTTTTATCTTTATATTCTTTATGGGGTATATCTGAAGGTTAGTTTGATTAATTTCTATGCACTAATAGAAATGCTGATGTGACTGTAGTTGGTATATAACTATATTGTCTCGCCACCTATCATGTTAGTCACATTAATGGACATGGGCGGGATAACCATATTGTCAAAAAGTTTTTAGTTTATTGACCAACTTGAAACATAATGGAATTTAGCCCTTGTTTGACAATCATTATTTTCAATTTTTTTTTTCTACATACTTGTTTTCAACCATAGATTCATACAATAAAATATTTTGCATGTAAATACAAAAATTTTCCCTACTTTTTAACCACACATTCTCCTAAAAATCACTATTCAAAATTCTATTTTCCCCAAATAATGGTTGTCAAATAGGGGCTTAATGAAGAACTGGACTTTCACTAAAAGTTTAGTGTGGAACCCATCTATTTAACTCTCTTATTATTCATAGTTTGCTTTTGAGGATTTTCTCAATATTTATATGGTGACTTTAACAGGCTCGCTCAGAGGAACATGCTACTGTGAGATCAGTTGCGAATACTGTGGAAAATTATCAGGGTCTCCCATTA
Organism: Fraxinus quadrangulata; assembly: GCA_903798255.1. Taxonomy (NCBI): domain Eukaryota; kingdom Viridiplantae; phylum Streptophyta; class Magnoliopsida; order Lamiales; family Oleaceae; genus Fraxinus; species Fraxinus quadrangulata. Next base: position 18,901 of record CAIGRB010117023.1, read on the forward strand.
AATCAACTGCGGCTTGTTAAGATTGTTGGGATCTCTGGTATTCAACAAGAACTGAATTTCATCGACTTTCTGCTCGCAAATTCTCCTGTTCTTGGAAGGATGACTGTCAAGCCTGCTTGGACGGATGGAGGAATGGGTATGGTGAAAGAGTTGCTTCGATTTCGACGAGCTTCTTCACGAGCAGAAATTATTTACCTCGATGGTGTGCAGGATTAAATATCTATGTTAACTTCAAATGAGTATTGATTAGTGAGCTTTCTTTAGGCAACACAGGGTTCTAATGTTGTAAAAACTGGAAAAAAACAGTAAGATTAAAAAACAAGAAATCATGGGTGTAAAGTTTCGTTTGTTTAAGTCCAACACTTCTGTTCGATTGTCTTAATAATTCATCTATTTTTGCCTTTGGTGCTTGAAACCTGGTTTGAGTTTAGAGCCTTAAATTTTCATTTGACTTTAAGATGTAGCCACTTTTTGAGGGGTTCATGATTTATTGCCTTTAGAGTTATTATGACATGTTCACACTGATATTCTGACGGAAGAACGAGTTTAAAGGTGGGCGTCTATGGGATAGCGAGCCTCTGGGCTGCCTCTCCAGGCTGACCAGGCCCATAACCATTCTGGCTTTCTGGCTATATAAAAACAGTTAGCGAGACTAGCAGAAAAGCGGGAGCCATGCCGAGGTCAGATGTACCTTTCCCTTATTCTCCTACCTGTAACCGAATGAAGACTACGGCGCTCTAGACTCAGAATTTAGAGTAGTTACTTTGGTTGAACGAGGTTTGTTGGAATCCAATACTCGTTGCAGGATGGATTGTTGTCGGTTTCTGTAAAATCTCTTGATTGTTGTCTAGGTGCAGCAGCATCTCTCATGGTAGAGCACCGATTCTCTTCACAACTAAGTTCAACAATGGTAGTGTCATGAGATGAAGAGATTGGCACGAACATGTTCAAAATCTTGGCAAAGTGCCATCATGAAGTGCATAAACTTGCAATGATCAATATACTAGGTAAACAAGACTTGATCAGTAACATACTGAAATTGAGGATTGCAGTGCTCAATTGATCCCCAAGACTAGGTACTCAAGGTGAAATCCTATCGGATTCTTGGACACTAATGCCCGTGAACTAGAACAGTGACAAGAGATACGTCGACTGGAAGAGGAGCTTCTATATTGACTATCCACTAGATGGCTCTAATACCATGTAAAGAATATGAGAGAATGAATTATGGTTTTTATATTCACAATGTAAAAGAAAGTCAATTACGACAAGACATCTAAATAAAACAATAAACTAATTACTCAGAAAAGCAAACTATCAAAATAAAATACGAAACATTCTATGTCAAATATAATATATTTATCATAAATATTAAATACAAAATATTCTATGTTAAAAATAATATATTTAACACATCCTAAGAAATGCACTTAAACGTGATTTCAATTTTCTGCAGAATCAATTTAGGTGGGTTAATAACTTGCTACAAATTTAAAGGCGGGAAAGATAACACCCTTAAAACATTATTATTCGTGCTCCTATGGATAATATTTGGATAAAGCTACTTTGTCAAAAAGATTTGACAGAAAGTTTTACATAATTGCACTTGGTAATAGATGATTGGATGAAAAAACTGACTATATTTTAAACTGTCAAATGATAGAATGTCAAGTGACATTCTGTCAAGTTTTATGTCAATTTCGATATTCATGTAGCATGATTGATAATATTTTGTTGTCGCAACCAAATATTTTATTTTTTATTCCTTGAATTGGTCAAAATGTTTTGTTGAATTAACTATATTACTTATGTGAAAAGTATATATTTTTGAATATCGAGAACTTTTGAAGAAATGATTTCAAAGTGTTTCTTAAAACTATTGTTACGTTTTTGTTAATACAAGCTATATTAAATAACTTTTTTTAAATTGAGATATTTTGTGTTATTTATGCCCTTGGTTAATAAAGTACTTGAATAATGAAAATGAAATTGGGGTTGTGATATTTTAACTTACTGGTCACGTTGAACATACGTTGCAAGTTATTATGAAATATTTTATAAGTTTTGTAAAAGTAATATTTGAATATGTATTAATGTTAATTAATACCAGGTAACATATACGTGAAATCATTTATTTAATTTTCAATTAAGAAAAATTGGATGTTAAGTGGCATTCATGGACGTGAATAATAAAATACATTCTTGAATTCCAAAATCTAGTTAACTTATAATTTTAATTAGAATTGATAACATCGAAATGCATAAATGAAGATGATTATTAATTAAATGAATGTAAATATTAATTAATTAATAATAATGTATATATACATTGATGGTAACTAAATGGTTAAATAAATTAAATTTATATTGAAAAATGAAAAGTAAGGTATTATTGAAATAATTGAATTGTAATAGAGTTAGAATCGTCTAAAAAATGATTTTCACTTGATGTAATATTTAAGATATTATAGATAAGCGAATTTTTCTTGTATGTCATTTTTACTTATTGGTGGATTTTAACATGAGTAATTTTTTTTCCATATAAGTGAGTTTTTTAACTCATAAATGAATTTTTAACTTATAAATAATTTTTTACTTATAAGTAAATTTTTTAATTATGTCGAAAAAATTTACTTATAGGTGAATTTTTAAATTATGAGCAATTTTTTATATTTAAGAGAATTTTTACTTAGTTAAATCTTATCCAAAGTAACCTTTTACTTATTAAGTGAATATTTTATTTATATCATCTTTTCGCTTATTAAATAAAAAATATTTGTGTGGATTATTTTATACAACTCACCTTATCCTATTATTTAGAGCTTGTTTGAGTCACATTCTTAGCCAAAAATGTATTTTGAAATAGTGATTTGATGTAGAATATGTGGTTAAAAAATAAGAGAAAGTTTTAAGTTTACGCGTAACATTATTTTATTGAAAAATGTGTGATTAAAAAATAAGGGAAAGTTTTGAGTTTACGCGTAATAATATTTTATTGAAAAATGTATGATTAAAAATAATAGAGAAAAAAATGAAAAACAAACACACTCATATGTTTGGCCTCAATTTTCTTAAAAACTCAGGTTTGTTATCTTTACCATTTTCAAGCCGTTTTATACTTTCGATTTTCCAAAACAGTGAAAAAGCGTTATCTTTCCTATTTTCGAAAATGGGTTTTTTAAAAGAAGTTAAAAAATTTAATTAATTAATTTATCAATAAAAATAATTCAGATATTGTCTACACTAAAATTAGTATAGGATAAAAAGTATCATATAGCGATGTGGGCTACCAAGGTACAAATATTAATTAAATAATATGAATAACTACGAGACCAATATATTAAAAACATTATATGAATAACAATTTCACAGCAATCATAATTGAAATTCTCCATGTATAATGTTAAAAATATATTAGGAAGATCTAAGAAGAAAATGAATAATCTTACTAAGGTATTTTATTGTTAATTCAGAAAGACATTTTATTAATTCAATAAACATGCGGTCTCCACCGTCCAGAATTCGATCATATATTTTTATTGTGATCTTTACATAATAATGATTAAATTAGTTCAAAAAATTCACGTATATAATATTTTGTCTCACGACTATGTACTTATCATAATAATTAAGATTCATATTGGTTAATGTACATTTTGTAATGATTATTTATAAGAATATATTTTCAGAATTTAAGAAAAAGATTTCCAAAAATCCCTTTCATCATAACAAAATTCACCATTCAACATTTTTTTTCCCCTTGTAGAAACAATGGCTGAGAAATCATCCAGCAAACATGTTCAATATGGGTACAAAATGGGTAAAACCAAAATCAACCATGATTTTATTAAACATTGTCCGATTTGTAGGCGCCTTATTCGTCTTGATCGAGATGTTTACATGTACAAGTAAGTAATTTTATATTCGAATTCTTGTGAATTACACAAGAAGTTGAAGATAACTTATTTACATAGACAAATATTCATGTGACTCGTTGAATTCTTTTTTGATTCTTCTTTATTAAGTTTTCGTGTTTTTCAATATTAGTTAACAACATATTTTATTGTTTTCACTTTTTTTTTTTAGTTCATTTTAATTGCAGATATACTCTTCAATCTTGTTCATTGTAGCAATTATTTTCTTAATTTTTTTTTCTCGAATTCTTATCTTCAACATTTCATCAATTAGTGTGTCTCATTCTTGATAATGATTTGTATCAAATATCATTTTTTTTTTTTTTGTTCAGATTTTGAAATGAAGGAAACTATTTTTTTCTCACTTTTTATTTTTTATTATTTTTTAAAATGTGGTAACAAAATAAGTTGTTTACACCATTTCAATAGATTTTTGAACATAAAATTGTTATTAAATACAAAATGTGTTAACTAATGAAAAGTTTGAAAATAAGAATGATATAGAAAATCGTTGGTGACATTTTTGTTATAATGAATAAAGATTTAAGAACTTTAAATGTAATTAAAATATGGTGCAAGAGTCCATAAAGTTGGATTATATATATGTAAACTGTTGGGAATTTATTTAATCATGCACAACAGAAAGTAAAATAATTTTCAATTCCCACCAATGATCTACATTGTGTTTAGATAGAAGTTGTGGTATGGATTGTACCTTTGATGAATTCTGCAAACACATTTGCTAATTCTCGAATTCCGATAATCATGATCTGCAATCCAAGCTGTCTAATTGTCCAGCCTCCAATGGTGATTCACACAGAAAACAAAAATGACGGCTAGTATTTCTTTTCTTGTGCTAGTAAGAATGATTGAAAAATCCATACATTTCTCAAACACTAGTAGCATATTAATATAAGTTCAAGTAGGTTCGACCCGTCTCTAAGACTTAACACAGTCCAATACTTAATTAATCAAATTAATCAAGTCTGGACCACGAATTAATTAATCTAATTAATTAATTCAGGCATATTAATAAGTAACCCAATTAATTAATTATCTAATACTTGTCAATTAATTAATTGGTAAATCTCATTCTTCTGGTTCTCTTTTGTGTGTGACCCATTAGGTTCTCAATCGCGATACCTAACGACGTAAATTATTATTTTGATATGATCAAAATCGATAAATTAAAACACTCCTTTTAATTTATTACTAATTTACATTCGTCGTCCCAGATTGACATCTAGCAATGTGTCAGAGCAATACATGTGACGGAAAATGTCATGTAGTGTGACAAAATCAAATTTGTTCGTTTACCGTGAAACTATAATTCTTTCGTCAATATGATCCGATCAATTACGAGATATGAATATGTGTCAATCTCGTTTATCGATCATATCTTAACTGGATAAAATGTAGATCATAACTACTGTTAAGTCAATGTAAGTCGAAAACTCATTTTCGACTTATGAGTTCACATTGGCCAATTATTTCATTATCAACTTAACTGGATAAAAATGTAGATCATAATCTCTTATTATCTAAGAGTGACAAATCCTCTATTGATCATTCACAACCTTCATATGATTATTGACATACCCGAACGAT
>CAIGRB010117023.1:26483-39472 GCA_903798255.1 Fraxinus quadrangulata
CTTTTGGATGATAATTTCCCTTTTATAGTTTTTATTACTTGTAACTATATGATTGCACCGAACCATCTAACTATAAACAACATTATTTTTATGCAGTGACAAGCCATTTTGCTCCGTTGAATGTCGAGCAATTCAGTATGACAGAGATAATAAGAGGGGTGAAGATAGTAAGAGGGGCGGGAAAAAATCAAAAGGGAGCAGCAAAATACTTTAATTTACTTAACATTTTGTTTGCAATTTATTTTTATTTCAAACATGTCACAAATTATAGCTTTGTGTTGCAGATCAAAGTTAGTCAATGTATTTATTTAAATTTTATATTATGAACTGAGATTGATTGAATTCTCTTTCACAATTGCCTGTTTGGTGTCCATCATTTTAAAATTTTTTTGCTACGTGATTATTTTTAATAATATATTCACACAATAAAATATTCTGTACGTAAATCTAAAACATTTTCATATTTTTTAACAACACATTCTTATAAAAAAACTATTCAAAACTTTTTTTTTTTTTAAATAAGAATAATGGGCACCAAATAGGAGCTTAGCCCTTGTTTGTTATGGATTAAAATTCAAATTTTAATCTAAATCAAAATTAACAGTTAATTTTAACCATATATTTCATGGATCCCACAACTTTTTAACCACAAATTTCATTAACTTTTATCAATATCTATTAAAAATCGGATTTATAAATATACATGTAGACCATTGTCAAATCTTGTGTTNATCTATTAAAAATCGGATTTATAAATAAACATGTAGACCATTGTCAAATCTTGTGTTTTACAAAATATCACTATGTTATATACATACAATTATCAATTAGCTACAATATTTCCCCTATTTACGTCGAATGGCTTCGACTAATTCCATTAAAGCCATTCCAACGAGATACCAAGTAACACCTGCTAAAAGCACCTGTAGCCATGAGCTATTAACAACATCCAGAACAAGAGAACCACCAATATGCTCTTTTAAATTGCCTACTTGTTCTCCCACCCGTAACCGAACAAAGAATGCAGCCATTAAAGCTGTCCCCACCGGCAATCCATTAAGTAAAGGGGTGTCTGGATCCTCCTTCAGGCTAGAGAATTTACTAGCACTTGGTTCTTTCGTTTCTGTAGTTGGAAAAGAATAAGAGGCGGCGATTCTAGAGTCAGAATCTAGATTAGTTACCTCTGGTAGAACGAGCTTTGATGGAATCCAGTACTCGTCATAGGATGTGTTGCTTGCGAATACTCCTTTGGTTGGTTTCGTAAAATTTCTTGCTTGGCGTCTAGCTGCAGCAGCGTCTCTCAGCCTCCTAACACTAGGATCTGCATGTTTTCGTGTAAGTGGTACCAAACAGTGGTCACCTGTATGTTTGGTTCCCATTCCAGGAGATTGCCAGTACAACCAGTTTGATATCATTTGAATCGCTTGAACAGCTGAGACTCTTGCTGCTGTATGAGCCTCTGATTCCTTCAATGGACATTTCATGCTCAATTAAATGTTTGCTATGATAATTAAGGAAGTAAAATGAAAAGTGTGTGCTTCTTTTGCCACACTCATTGTCAGTTTAAATGTAAAAACATATATGTATTGAAGAATAAGAAATATGCAAGTTACAAAAACAAGAATCACCTCAGAAAAATTTGTGGAAGCTCTGTGCCTGGAATATCTGGTCAGGAACTTCTCCACCTCATCAAAAATATCCGAGCTACGTACACCCACTGTATTGCCTGTACCAATTCTGACCTTGCCTCGTGGCTGTTTAGACATTAAAAATTCAAGGGCCGCTAACATGGACCTCTCCACAATCCTATTGTTTAATTCAAAAGGGAAAAGGAAAAACAGGAGAGAGAAAAAAGTTATCGTTTGCATCCAGGATTTTGGTAATGCACACAAGTATAATGTTTAGTTGAGGCTTTCCGCATATCATGTTGTAAGATGATTTATGAAAGGAAAGTAATTACAGTAAATAAGATAAAAGATTGTATTTTTTTCAAGATAACACTTTTTTCTTCACAGAAAGGAGAGGATAAAATGGGGAAAGGCTGAGAAAAGTTGGATCGGCATTATTAAGTTCAAAATAAACCTAAGGTGTAACGATAATATTCTTACGAGATGCAATTGACTGGACATACGTCAATAGCCTCTTGAATTTTGTATTCGGGATCAGCCCATTGAGAAACAACCCTAGCTCTACCATATACTGATTCGACAGCAAATGTTTTCTCAGCGCATAAGGCACATTTTAAGCAACCAATACACTTAACTTCATCAACAAAAACAGCCCTCTTTTCACTTTCTGAACCAAACCACACAGAATATATAGGATTGCCCGTGTAGCCTTGTAAATCTGCAACTTTTGCTTGCTCCTGCATCATTTATCAGATATATAATTGAACAAGAAGAACTAAGTGCTTCTCATTTAGAACAGACAATGTCTACGCAGTGTTCTATCAAGTTGATTGACTTGTTTTAAAACAATAGTTTGAAAATGTACTTGTCCATTAAAGAGTACGTGATTACGAACTCCAGTGGGACGTGTACAGCAAAACACAAATTATAAATGTCTCTCGAAAGTTAGATACCCTAAAATTTCTTCAAAAATTAAATGGGACGTCTACAGAACACCTAAAAGCACGTGAAGAATCTTTACTCTTCCTCTAAACGTGACTCCATCCCTTAGCTAAATCTGTTCTCAGTACTAATAGTTGACAAACTTACAAACTGCCTCAAATATAAACCAATATCAGATCATTTCATGCAAATATGCAAACCTACAGCCTACAAACACAGAAACACACAGTTTCCCTTCGACAACAATTTCTTACCACAAAGCACTAATCTACGAAAATGTTGATTAGTGTACTAAACCTATCAGAATTCATTCCTGAAAATTGAATTCTCTGCAACTTGCCACCACAATAACCAGTTAATGACTAAATTTAAATAAATAAAATGTCCCTCTAATAGTTAAGGTGCTAACCCAAAGTAATTCAACATATTATCAAATTTGACAAAACATATAGGTTCAAGTCTGGTGGATGAATCCAATTGAATGGTTAAACACCTCCGAATCCGCCGTATATGTGTGCTTAAGCATATGTGCATCGATTACACAATCCACACTTGTATGGTATTCAGTATTCACATAATTGATCGATAATTGTGCATTGATCCTATATCTGTCACAGCTTATTAAACCAGATTTCAGAGAATAGCGATACATGCCCAAATTCCCAAATTCCAGTGAATACTTAAAAGCAAAGATACAAACACTAACCTTATCATATGCCATACGAGAATTGGGGTCAGAGAGAAGAGCATAAGTTTCATTCAGTATAATAGCCATGTCGTGGCCTGCCGGCCCTGCTATATCGGGGTGGCACCGCTTCTGCAGATTCCTATATGCTAATTTTATCTGGGTTTGATCGGAAGAACTGTCAATTCCAAGAAGTTCATAGAGGTTGAATTCAGTAATAGGAGAATTTGAAGAGGCAGAAGCTCTACATGTTTGAAAATTAGTCCTTTCAGAAAATTTCCTTGCAATCTTTGAACTTTTATTTTTAGGATTACTTGTTATGATTGAAGGCGTGTACAGAGGTAGAGTTGCAGAGTGCATTTTTATTCAAAAAGAGTGGATGAAATAAATTGAAGAGGGTGGATCAAAGATATAGGATTTCATTCTCTTTTTCTTCTCTCTTTTCCTGAAGATATTTTTTGAATTGATGGGAGATTTTTTTAGAAAAAAGTATTTTAGCATTTTGTCTTGTTCGGAAAATGTAATTTCACATAAATGAAGAAGAGACAATCACAATTTTTATTTTTCGTGATAAGTATTTAGTAATCAACTAAAAATACGTGTCCAGAGTACTTGCTTAAAAAATCTCAAGTATTTTATTTGCTGGTCTTTTATACTAACTAATGATATTGAGTAAAATAGACTTTTGACTTAAGCTTGCTCGATTGCTCTAATTCAAGAGGCTCAATCATAACTATTAGATAATTTAGATTCGATCGGGTTGAGGTAATGGATCACCGGATTACTGATCGAACTGGTGGGTGACTATTTAAAAATCATTTGAAAAGATTTTATAATATGAAATTTCCTCTTCGAGACAAAATTAAAATTTTCAATTAATTGTCACTAATTACTTTTATATCTTTAAATTATTGATTTTATGAACTGATTTATTAGTGATAATGATTATAAAAAGTTATATTTTATTTCAGTTTTTGTTATGTACAAATTATTTATTAGTTATCCATCAAATAGTTGTATGTATTAAATATTCATTTCATCATAATTTTTTTCATATAAATTATAATACAATTATTTGGTATTACAACATTAAGTGAAATGTTCGACTATAATTATTTCAAAATATTTTTAAAAAACAGTAAATGTTTGTGACTTAAATATAGTTTACTAAACAAAAACCTGTCGCAAGTCTCTCTCGAACTCAAACACAAAATTTCTCCGCCATTCTCTACTTCCATGTTAAAATTTGGGATTTCATCTTAAAATGACAATCTTTTTAAGAGGAGTAACTCAAACTCTTATAAATTGGTCTATATTTTCATTTTTATTTGATATGGAATTTTTATCCCTTAACATGCCCCCACAAGATGTTGGCTCGTTTGAGCAGACCAATCTTGAAATCTGCGTGCTCAATTTTTTAAAATTTTAATTGGATTGAATTGTTCGTTGAAATTTAATGTGCTCTTATATTATGTTAAGATTTGGGGTTCCATCTTAATATGGTATCAGAATACATTAAGTTTCAATGAACAATTCGATTCAATTAAGACTCAAAGAAATTGGGCACAAGGATTTCAAAATTGGTCAGCTCAAACGAGCCACCATCTTGCATCGAATAAAAATGAAAATATAGACCGATTTATAAGAATTTGGACTACTCCTTTAAATAAGGTTGACATTTTAAGATAGAACCTCAAATCTTATGTCTATGTTTTCATCTTTATTCGATATAGAATTTTATCCCTTAACATGCTCCCACAAGATGTTGACTCGTTTGAGCAGTCCAATATTGAAATCTGTGTTAAGACATCATGTTAAAATTTGAGGTTCTATCTTAAAATATTAACCTTATTAAGAGGAGTAGCCTAAACTCTTATAAATTGATTTATGTTTTCATATTTATTCGATGTGAGATTTTATTCCTTAACATATCCCTGCAAGATGGTGGCTCGTTTAAACAGATCAATCTTGAAATTCGTATGCTCATTTTTTGAGTTTTAATCTGATCGAATTGCTCGTTGGAGTTTAATGGACTCTGATACAATGTTAAGATTTGAGGTTCTATCCTAGAGAAATAAGAGAACAAATATTAAAAAAACTAATCATATGATCAATAAAAGATATGTATATATATGAAAAAATTATTGAAAACTATGAAGATGAGGAAAATGTTTTATATTATAAAGAAAAATATGGATTGTTGTAAAACTTTGTCTTAATTAGAAGAAAATAAGTATTTAACATGGAAAAATTGAAAGAAAAATTATAAGAGATATCAATAGGTTAAATAAATTACAGTAACAAATAAAAGATATATTATTAACACCAGGAAACTTAATAAATAGTCAAAAGAAACAAATATTAAAATTAAAACAAGAAAAATTTAAAATAAGAGCAAAATGCTTTGAAAAATTAAAAGAACTCCCAATTACAGAAATTAATAAATTAGGATTTGATAAAATAATAAAATATTCAAAAGATAAAGAATGTAGATTATTTTATGTTATCCAAACAAAAATAAAAGTATGAACATAAGTGAAGTTTTTGAAGAAATAAAATCAATAATGAAAATATTAATAAATGATATTCAAGATTTGAGAAATGAAATAAAAGAAGTTAGAAATGACATAAATATATTAAAATTTGAAATCAGAGAGCTGAAAGAAAATAGTAAAAATAAAGATAAAAAAATAGATAAAAGGTTTATAGAAAAAGAAATGTCTAGAATAGGAAAGAAGCACATAAAACAAGAAAATATAGTGATAGAAACAGGAAGTATGGATGATGAATTTAGAAACAATATTTTACCGAAAATACTATAAGAAGAAAAACTAATAGAAAAATCACTAGGAAAATTATTAATTAAAGAAAAACAAGAAAATTAGGATAACAAATATGAATGAAGAATTATATTTACTCATAGAAATTTTTGATCAATTGAGTCTATAAGATTTAAGTGAATACCAAGTTTTGATGAATACTGGAGAACGGCCTCAAGCAGCAAGAATCTCTAAACCAGAATTACTAGAAGATGAAAGTTATGCACCTATGCCTAATAGACCTTATAGATAATTTTATGATATGGTAAGAGAAAGACAACCATCCAAAGGAAATAAATATAGAGATATATTTGAATTAAATGACATTTACGATAAACCTATTAATCATGGAGGTACGAAATTAGATTTAAATTGTAAAATAAATATTAAGAAAACCTTATTAATTTGGGCATATTCAATGGTATTATTCTTTTTATATATAATAAGGATGATACATGGGAAAATACAGAAAGAATAATAGAACTTTTAATAGCATCTTTTGAAGGAAATGTTAAAAATTGGTGGGAATGAATAAATAATGACACAAAAGCATTAATAAAAAGAAATGTACAAACAGAAATAATAAAATCAGATAAACAAGGTATAAAAAAATTAACATAATATATTGCAGATGAATTTTTAGGAGAAAATAGTTAAAAAATGTTGAAGGAGAATCAATAAGAAAAAGAAAATGATAGAATTAAGTTGATAAATTTAACAATATGTGATATGTGTAAAATTAAATAATATACTTGTGAATTTAAAAATTATTATTATATTCAATTCTATAGTAATGAAAATCAAGAAATATATCAAGATATGTATTATACTAAATTACCAGGTTTATGGGGAATATATTTTAAGATAAAATTTGAAAAATATATTAAAGAAAATATAGGAATACCTAAAACACTATGATCAAGAATAAAGTTTCTATTTGAAAGACTTGTATATATATGTCAACAAAGATAATTATTGAAAAAATAAGGAAAATTAACCAGAATATATTGTGAAGATATGAAAAAACCTACACAATGGGGGATGTAATCCTGAAAAAAGTTATAAAAGAAAACAGAAAAATAGAAATTTTATAAAAAAATATATATAAAACACATGAGAAGATATTATAAAAAAAATATAACCCAAATAAACAACAAAGAAATAAACCTTATAAAAAGAATAAAAGCCAATGTAAATGTTGGAATTGTGCATAAATATGACATATAAGCCCTAATTGTAAAAAGAAAAAAAGAAAAAATATTACAAAGAGAATATTTAGAAATAAAAGATGACTTAAGTGAAATATCTGATATTGAATAATATTATGATCAAGAGGTATATATAAGTGAGACAGATTCAGAAGAAAATGGAACAGAATCTGAATAAGGAAATAGAAGAAATATAAATTGATAAAACAAATATACAAGAATATGAAGGAATAGAAGATTATGGATTAAAAGTAACTTTTGATAACAAGAAATTCGAGAAAATACAAAAACTATCCTTAAATTTGAAAATAGGAAAATGAGAAATTTCAGACAGAATTTGAAAAAGAGAAAGAATAACAATAAATGAATACCATAAAATAGAAAAAACTATAGATGTTAAAACAATTCAAGGAACAAATAAATTAAATATTTTAACAAAAAATACAGTTGAAGAATTATTAACAGAAATTAATAAAAAATAAAGTAGAAAAATCCAATATGTTTATTTAGTAGGAATACAAATAATGTTTAAATTCTTATTTAAAGAATGGATAGATTCACCTCTAACCGTAAGTTTACATGATGGAAGAATAATAAATTTGAAAAATAGTCATTTAGGAACATTAGAAGGAAATTTAGCATACCAAAAATTAATATTTACTTGCTATCCAAAATATTGTCTTTCCCTAAAAGATAAAAATTTTAATTAAGTATTAGGTTTACATTTTAAGTTACATAAAAATGATATAATGGAACCAGGAGATCAAATTATGACTATAGAATATATGATCTTATATACTTTTACTAATTCTAATTACGGAAATATATATTCTAAAAAACCATACATAGAAGTCCATAAAAAATGAAAAGATATTAGTAAAATAGTAGAACCACATAAGCAAATAAATTTAGTTACAGAAAATTATGAACTTAGTATAATAAGGAATAAATCTAAAATAATATAATTTAGAGAAGAAGATTACCCTGATAATTTAAAGATGGAAAACTAATTAAAAGATCAACAAGTCTTAGAATACCCAATAAAAACCATTTAGGAGAAACCAATAATATAAGAAAAATATAACTTCATAGGAATGCTGAAAATATGAAAATAGAGGAAGAATATTTTAATGGAAGATAACACATAACATGACCAAATATACTAATTGATACGGGCTAGTGAATGTCATATAATTTCAATTAGAAACAAAGGATTAATAATTAATAGGACTGGAGCATATAGATATATAAATTTTGATAGACAAATACATACTACTGAATTAAAAGTTAAGGTACCAATAAAAATATGAGGAATTAATATTATAGTACCATGTTATATAGATAGTAGTATGAATACAAATCCTCATATAATATTAGAAATGAGTTTTTTAAATGGATTAAAAGAATATAGTATAAAACGAGACGGATTATATATAACTCATAATGAACAAACTATATTATGTAAAAAGAGGAATGCATAATCAAATAAGCTTTCAATTAGCAGTATATATATAAGTTACTATTATAGAAACAAATATAACAACATGTACTTTAATTGATACATGAAGCGATATAATGATATTCAAAGACTTTTTAATAAAATCATGGAATAATAATAGTAAAATAAAGATAACATGAGTAACATGAAAAAATACTCAAATAATAAATAGTGCTGATAAAATTAATATAATATTAGGAAGTAAACAAATAACAATAAACAGAATATATAATTATAATAATTAGAATGTGATATATTATTAGGAAATGATTTCATCCAACAGTTCCAATATTATAAATAAAATAATTACATGATAATATTACAAACACTTTGTGCACATTTATTAAAAATACCTAGAGAATTTCGATCTTATAAAGTTTAGTCAACTCAGCGTGGTGATAAATGGAAGAAAAAATCAATTATTCATAATGAAATAAAAAATAAAAGAATTTTATACAAAAAAGTATTGAAACCAGGAATAGATTAAGTATGGAAATGATTATAGAACAATTAGAAAAAATTTATGGAAAAAATTCATTATTATTTTGGAAACTATACCATCATAAAGCAAAGATAGAATTAATAGAAAATGTTATCATAAGAATTAGGCCAATTATGTATAGTATACAAGATACACAAGAATTTAAAATCCAAATAAACGAATTATTAGAACAGAAACTGATTAGATCAAGTAATGGATCTCATAATAGTCCAGCATTTATGGTTATGAAACATTCTGAGTAAGTTAGAAAAAAAAGTTAGAATGGTGATAATAAATATACCAAATTTGATGAATACTTTTTACCAAATAAAGAAGTCCTAATAAACATCGCAAAAGGAAAACAATATTGTTCTAAATTTGATTGTAAATCAGGATTTTGGCAAGTAAAAATGAAAGAAGATAGTATATAATATACATCATTTAGTATACCTCAAGAAAAGTATGAATAGCTAGTAATACCCTTTGGATTTTAAAAAGAACAAAAAATATACAAAAGAAAAATGGATAATATATTTAAAAAGTTTAATGAATTTTTAATAGTATATATTGATGATATATTAATATGTTCTAATAATAAAGAAGAACATATGAATCATTTGATACAATTTATAAATGAATGCAAGAAAGAAGGAATTGTTGTTTCCAAAAAGAAATCTATAATAGAAAAACAGAAAATTGATTTTCTTGGATTATTACTAGATAAAAGAAGAATAAAATTACAAACTCATATATCCAAAAAGATAGAAAATTTTTCAGATAAACTTGAATCAAAAGAACAAACAGAATGATTTATTGATAATCTTTCAAAAATGAGACATAAAATACAAATCTTACTTAGAAAAGCAAATACTAAAGAATGGAGTGAAGAATATACAGAAATAGTCAGATTATTAAAAGATGAATGCAAAAATCTACCAAAATTAAGATTACCAGATGAAAAGATAATCAATTGTTCATACAGATGCATCAGATAAATATTGGGCAGCAATATTAAAAACAGATTTAAATGAAATTTGTAGATATTCGAGTGGAACTTTTAATCAAGTATAAATAAATTATACAACTCGTGAAAAAAAATTACTTGCAATTATTAGAGAAATAAAAAAGTTTTCATTATTTTTTTATCTAAAAAATTCATTGTTGAAACTGATAATTCTCAAATTGCAGGATTAGTCAGAAATAAGTTACCATCAGAATCTTAATATAGAAGGCTGCATAGATGGCTATCTTATTTATCATTTTATAATTTTGATGTAATTCATATTATAATAATTTTCTTACAGATTTTATCAGTAGAAATATTGAATTTGGAGATTGATGATATCAAAAAATCTTTGATAGACGCCAAAAAGCGAATGGACTTCCTTATGGAAGAAACTGAAGATATAAAAATTGGAATTAAACAGTTAGCAGAGACTTTCCAACATAATGTTAAATTATTGGTGAAAATATTTATCTTTCATTCCAATTATACCAAACAATTGAATGAAATATTTGATGATATTACTTCTCAAATCGAATCACTGAGTACCAAACAAAAATTACCAATTGATACCAAACAGGGAATACCAATAATACAAATAGGTACACAACAAGGAAGAAGCAATGGATCCAGCAATATCAAAAGTGATATGACAAGTCCCCAAAAGGTGACCATAAAAAGCAGTGATGAACATATAAGGGTTATCAGAATAAAAAATGATGAAGAAGATAATACACATTTATCAACAAAAGAAGAGGAATATAAATCATTTGCTAAAATTATTTATGAACTGGAAGAAAATGACCTATATTTCATATTCTCGGGAGATCATGTTTATTCAAGATTGATCATTACCAAAGATGCTGACCCTTTGATGGTCAAAATGACAGCAGACTATAGATTTTTAGATCTTATTTACCCTGGAAAAGATCAAAAGAAATTGAATATTTGATGAAATATTTAGATCTGAAGTATCAAGATTTGCTCAAGGCAGATCTATTTACATAAAATTTTATTCAATAAGTCTAAAAGTTGATGGAATGATATTTTATCTTGCAGAACATATTATTACAATCGGATCTGTTGGCCGAGATTTCCATATTGAAGTCGGTCAAAATAAAAAGGCAATGGCAAAGATTACCAGATCATGGATAAAATCTCGAAGAGTTTTAGGGATGAAAGTTCTATACAATATTGCAAAAAATTTCTATGACAAAAAATTCAAATGTCTATGCCAATATGAATGATGAACACTCCTTACCAATAATGGAAATGAGAAATCAACACTTTTAAAAGAATATATTGAATAATTCGATACTCATCGAATCAATAGAAGCCCTACAACAATCCAAGAGTCATGTCAATAGAGAGATTGTCCCACATGTCGACAAAGATAGATGAAGATAATGAGATATAAAGAAGATGTGATATGAAGAATATAACACAATAATGGAGAGATATGAGTGCCTTTAATAAAGACGTAACACAAAAAGCTATAGTTGATAGAAAGCAAGTGTGCCTTTAATAAAAGTAGATGAATTATTGATGTAATAGACGTAAGGAATGATATAAGAGGCAAAATAATTAGGCATCATGTAGTAGTATAAATAGAAGCCTTCGAGTTAGAAGAAAGACAGAATCTCTTGAGCACTCAAACCTGTGAGATAGCAAAAAAATTTATGTCATTGATAAAAATTTGTATATCAATTATTCGATTTGAATAGATATTCACATTCCGATCCTTTGAAGATAGAAATGGAATTCTAAATCTTTATTCCTATAGAATCTGGAGAGATCTGATAGAATATTTCTTTCTTATTTTAGGATTAAACAAAGTTTTTTTTTAACCAAAATCTAGGAAATTGTTCTTAAAAGTGATACAGTGAAAAGTAAGTAGCTGAAATAACAAAATTCGGTGAAGGGAGGAGGTCGTTGAAGGGAGTTGATTGCAGATTCAGAGCTTAGAAGGTCACTCAGTTCTGAGAATAAAGAACCAGATCAAAACTAAGGTAAAACTACTAGTTTTTGCTAAAATTAAAACGAATTTTTTTAAAATTTTAAGAAAATCGCAGTTATTTGTATGATAATGTTTTATTTTAAAGAATCATATCTTAATCATTTTTATATATTTTGATATTATGTTTATATTAATAATATGTCAGGATGTACAATTAAATAATTAGATAATTTATTAGAAAGAATGTTAGAAGAAATAAAAGATATTACTTCTCAATTAGAAAACATAAATATGTTATCTGAAGATTATAGCAGACTTGAAGAAAAATTAGAACAATATGTTAATAATTATTCTACGTTGTTAGATCATAGAATGGATCTATATATCAAGATCCAAGACAGAAGAAATATAAGATAAAACTAAAATTATTCTAAAAGAAAGGATATACATTGCAAATATAAGAATTTGGTAAAAATCCAAATAGTATGATTGACTAAGGCCAATTACATAAATCCCCATATGATATCGGAATTTCCAAATTAGCAACTCAGGAAGAGGAAAAGTATCTGGAGTACAGTGCTATAGGAGAGTACTTGCAATCTGAGTTGTTCTAGCAAAAACATATTTGTTGGGAAGAAAATACTGTCTGGTAAAGTTATTTGTAACTACATCCTATTTATAATGTACATTGTTGAGAGTATTGCTCAAAGTTTCTCTTAATGGGCATCAACAAAAGACTAACGATTGCATCAACCCATTTTGATTAGG
>CAIGRB010117088.1:16020-28500 GCA_903798255.1 Fraxinus quadrangulata
TTTCCTTATAATATAAAACATTTTCCTCATCTTCAAATTCTTCAATAATTTTTTCATATATATATTTATCTCTTATTGAATCTATAATAAGTTTCTCTAATATTTGTTCTTCTGTTTCTCTAGGCAATTTTTTTAATTATAATTAATGTTATTATTTTTAATCTATTCGGAATAAGTTTTAAATATACATAACATCATTTATCTTCTTCTAATTTATAATAACTATTGTAATATCCTTGTACATCTTCTATCCTATTATATTTGTCTAATTTTGTAATTTTAATTTCCATGATCTCTATAGTTCTGATATCAATAAGAAGGGGTGCTACTTAGAGCGAACAAAGATCAAATAATTCTTATAAATTAAAGCTCATATTCTCTTATAATCTCTTCAATGTCTATAAAAGTTTGACAATTTATAATATTTAAGTCCATATTTATATCATCATTTAATTGTATAGGTGTTTTATGATTCATTATGATTCTTATTTTTTTTTATCTATAAAATCTTGAATATCTTTCATTGTTAAAGTTCTAACCGAACATTTTATAAAATTTTCAGATATATTATTCTTAAAATATTTTAATATTTCCTAAGATGCATATAATTGATTTATATATTCTCTTTTATTTATATTTTCATTAAAATCTTTTGCTATTTTATCTCTCATTTTTCCCTTTATAAATTTCTTGGTTTTATATGGATCCCTAGGTCCTCTAGTTTTTTTCATTGTATAATTATCCATTATGAAACAAAATATTAATTTGTAAATATTTTAAGGTCTCAATAGAAATCCTATTTATATTATGATGATTTGGTTGCAACTTCTATGTTAGGGGTATTTTTGGTAGCTTTAGATATTTAGAATAGTCAAAGGCCATTTTTAAAATGTGGTTGTTTTAAAAGGCTGTTTACACTTATTTCCCCTAAAGGACTTGCAGCATATTTGAGCTTCGACGATCCTTGTTGACGAAGATTAGTTAGAAAACATTAGAAAGCTGCATTTTCTTCTATTCTTGACCCATTTTCTTAATTTTTTTGATTTAAAAAAATCGGCCAAGTCATTAAACTCGTACACGGGTCACCGGAAACTGGTTAACCATCTGGTCTATCGAATTTCATACCGGTTGTTACCCATTCAATTTTCACTTTTCAATCGGATCGAATTTTGGTCCCGTTCCCGATTTTTGCGATCAAGCCGATTGGTCAGGTCTAATTTTCACAACAATGCATAAAAGTATGCAAAAGTAAATAATCTAGGGAGGCGAAGACTATCAATTGATTGCACTTTTAAAAAACCATCCAATATTTCTGTGTAGCCAAAAATATGTATATATTTTTTTGGCTGCAGAAAAATATTAGATGGTTTTTGATATATGATATATGTTTTTAGTTGTTAATGTAGATTACCTTTTTTTTTTTTTTTTTGGTAAATGTCATACATGAGCATGTTGAGTCCCATTATATTGTAAAACTGTATTTTAGAATAGTAGATTGATGGAGATTGTATGATTAAAAAATAAGAAAAATATTTAGGTTTACATTTAATATTATTTTAGTTAAAATGTGTGGATGAAAAGAATAGAAAAAAATATATTTTTGAAATAATGAGAATCAAACCCTCTTTTTCCCAAAAAAATGCATTTTGCAATAATTTTATGTTGGAAAATGTGGTTAAAAAATAAAATAAAAAGTTTTTGATTTACATGTACTATTATTTTATTGAAAAATATGTGATGAAAATGATGTCAAATCACTATTCAAGAATACATTTTGATAAAAAAAAAAATGGGGCTTAAATAAGTGCATAGTTTTGTTAAAGTTAATAGTTAGAATCTTCAATACTTTCTTTCTATTAATGTAGATTATATATCAAATATAAAAAGAATTGCAATATATTCAAGTATATTGAAAAATATTTTGAAATATTCGCTTGTAACATGTTGCGAAATTATTTTGTTATATGAAAGTGATACTAAGAACAACACTCATAAATTTTTAGGACAGTTTAATGTCAATTATACAAAGTATAGTGAGCAATCAAATACGTTTTTGAAAGTACAGTAAATAATTAAAGACACATTTTCTTACATGGCAATTTGAGCATTGTGTCTGTTATGTCACTAATTTTGTTAGAGTTGAGTAATAGATGTTATGTCGTGAGTAACGTCCAATATTTTAAAAAAGTTCAGTGGTTAAAATTTGATATCTAAAATTTCAATGAATTGTAGAAGATACAGACATAAGTTCAGAGATTATTGGGACAATTAGTTCCAAATAATACATACTTTTTCCCTGTTTGGCATAAATTAAAATCTGATTTTAATCTGAAGTCAAAGTCAACAATTAATTTGAACCATACATTTATGAAATTCACAACTTTTTAATTATATATTTCATCAACTTTTATCAATATTTACTTATTTTTTGCTTTTTATATATTATAAATATTTTGTTAAAATTTGAAGACGGAGGGAACGCACGTCTACTGATTCTTCTCAGAGTATAGTGTAGACAAGACAGTCCATGTCCATACTCGCACATTACAACTCGAAAATATCCGCTCCTTAACCAAAAGCCCATCACTCTAGATAATAGTACTAATTCCGCCTCCACTGCCGTGATCGCCATGCCTTCATCGTCCTCTCCTTCCCCACTCAAAGACTTTATCGTCAAAATCAACGGCCAGGATTCCTTCAAGGAACCAACCAAAACCGGCGAAAATACTAGTACTACCACTAATACCGGTAGACTGTGGAGGGACTCGAGTGCTGCCGCGAACAACAAGGATTTCGATTTCGTGACCGAGTCTCCCTCATCTCATATAGCAGAGAGTCTGAGTAACAACTACGACCAGATGACGCCGAGGAAGGCCAGCGTTCCGTTTAACGACAACACAGTGGAGACGGCAGCGGCTCGGGGCTCAAAGTGCAGGTCCAACGCCGAACTCGAGGATGTTCTAGTCTGCAGCTCCAACTCATCTTTCTGGAGAAAATCCAGTTTGCTTAGAACCAAAACCAAGTCCCGATTATTCGACCCGCCGGAGAAAATTCAGAAATCCCAGAATCAGAGAACCACAAAATCTCCGTTTTTAGGTAAAGGAAGTGAAATCGATGAAGACGACCCGTTTCTAGATGAAGATTTGCCGGAGGATTACAAGAAAATGAAGTTCAGTGTACTTTCGATTCTTCAACTGTTGAGCTTGATTCTGATTATTGCAGCTTTAGTTTGTAGTTTAACTATTAATCTGTTGAAGAAGAAGGAAATTTTCGATTTGCAATTATGGAAATGGGAATTGATGATTTTGGTTTTGATTTCTGGAAGATTGTTATCGGGATGGGGGATTAGAGTTCTTGTGTTCTTCTTTGAGAGGAATTTTTTGCTGCGAAAACGGGTTTTGTATTTTATTTATGGGTTGAGAAATGCAGTGCAGAACTGTATATGGTTGGCTTTGGTTTTGATTGCTTGGCAATGCATTTTCGATGAGAAGGTTGTGAGACTTACGGATGGAAAAGTTTTGCCTTACGTGACTAAGATTTGGGTGTGTCTCTTGGTTGGGACATTGATTTGGTTGGTCAAGACCTTGCTCGTGAAGGTTTTAGCATCGTCGTTTCATGTCAGCACATTTTTTGAACGGATTCAGGAATCTTTGTTTAATCAGTATGTTATTGAGACACTATCTGGTCCACCATTGATTGAGATTCAGCACGAGCAAGAAGAGGAGGAGAATGTGATAGCTGAAATTCAGAAGCTTCAGAGTGCTGGGGTGAATATCCCAGCCGATCTTAAGGCAAATGTGTTTCCCAAAAGTGGGAAAGTGTTAGGGACGTCCCAGAAGAGTCCCATGGCTACAGGTGCAAAGAGTTGTGTGTTTTCTCGAATCACGTCAAAGAATGAAGATGAGGCTGGTATAACAATTGATCATTTGCATAGGCTGAATCAGAAGAATATTTCAGCTCGGAATATGAAGAGGCTGATTAATATAGTTCGGAAAGGTGTATTATCCACTCTGGACGAGCAAATACAGGGCTCAACTGATGAGGATGAGTCAGCCGTGCAGATAACTAGTGAAAAACAGGCAAAAGCTGCAGCCAAGAAGATCTTCCACAATGTGGTGAAGCCTGGATCAGAGTTAGTTTTTTGTCCATGAAGTTTTTGATTTTAACTTGGTTTATTAATGGCAACTGCTTCCAAATTTATTCTATTCTTGATTTACATCATTTATTCTCTTGCTTGGCAATTTGAAATTATCCTGTTATTATGTTCATTCCATCGCTTGGGTGCATGGACACAGATTATTCTGACATTGACATTCTTTAAGCAATAAAAAGTCCCAAGTATATTAGCAACACTCATTGCAGTTGACCTAGGATATTTGATTGAAGGTTACCATTTGAACCTAACAGCCGAAAACTCCAACATCTGCTCAAGAAATCACGAATTCACTTAAAAAATGTAGAATAGCACACGATCTATTTACAGAAAGTCCAACTTTAGTTTTAGCATTTACGTGCTCTTATGAATTTCAGTTTTCTGTTGATTCCAATTTATTTTTGTAAACTGTATGACTTGGTAGCTTGTCTTCTGTGATTAGATTCATTTACCTTGAGGATTTGATGCGCTTTATGAGAGAGGATGAGGTTTCGAAGGCCAGGCGCCTCTTTGAAGGCGCAAGTGAAAACAAGGGGATAAGCAAACGACCTCTTAAAAATTGGTTGGTAAGTAACATTATATCCTTTTTCCCCCTTTTCCTTTGGGATCTTATCATCAGTTCAAAATAGTGAGTAAGTTATATCTGGTCCATTGTCAAATAAAATCTAAATTGTGCTTGCTTTCGTGTTAGCAAGGCCTTCCAGTCACAGCGTCATTTGGTGAAGTGCTGAGAGATACATTTAAATACATCTAAGGGCCTTACTTTCTTGTCCATGGTTATAGGAATGCATACCTGTAATTTATGTGGGAGGAGACATGGGTATCAGGGACTGGCTAAAAGGAACAGTTGGGTGAAGAAGAAAGGTGTTGGGAATATTTGGATTTTGACAATAATGGAAGTTCATTCATATAAGTTTGGAATGAGGGTTTAGTTTCATTCTCTCTCCAACTCAGTTCTTGTCAAACAATAATTTCTTGTTGACATTCTCTCATGATATAAAATCTGTATCATAATATTTCTTAAGACCATTTTGTGGGGGGAAACGAAGACGAAGTTCAATTTTGGGTGACCTAATGAATGTGTGGACTACTAAATATTATCCCTGAATAAAAATTTACTTTGGGAGCTCTATCCTAAAAACCTCAAGTAGGGAAGGTTTGCTTGTGCTTAGGCTCAATAGCCTAATGCCGATTGACATTAGAAAAGTGCATTATGGAAGTTGGAGGAAGCATCGTTTGTTAGATGCTACTATTGAACTGCTAAAAATAAAAAAAATAATAATAATAAAATTAACATTATCTTCTATGCTTGATCGAAGACTGTAGTTCATGTACGTATCCATGAAAGGAAGAGCGAATTATAAATGCATTTTGAACTTTTTTATTACTTCAACAAAATATTATAGTACTTCCTATCTTATACTGCAGGTCAATGCATATAGAGAAAGGCGAGCCCTAGCTTTGTCTTTGAATGACACAAAAACCGCTGTCAACAAATTGCACCAAATACTGAATGCCCTCGTGGGAGTGGTCATAGTTATCATCTGGCTCCTTATACTCAAAGTTGCGACCACGCATTTTTTTATCTTTTTAAGCTCTCAGCTTCTTTTGGTTGTGTTCGTGTTTGGGAACACGTGCAAGACAATGTTTGAGGCTATTATCTTCTTATTTGTGATGCACCCGTTTGATGTGGGTGATCGTGTTGAAATTGACGAAGTTCAAGTAAGATTTTTTCCAAGCAAATTTATTTCTTTTGCATAAGAATCTGCATGGGTGAGCATATTCCATCATGATTATTATTATGCTTGTGCTTTGTATAATTTTCATTTTAATTTATTCAGATGGTAGTCGAAGAGTTGAACATATTGACAACGGTTTTTCTGAGGTTCGATAACCAAAAGATTTATTATCCAAACAGTGTCTTATCCACAAAGTTCATCGGTAATTACTATCGCAGTCCAGATATGCGTGATGAAATTGATTTTGTTATCCACATTTCAACTCCGGAGGAGAAGATTGCAACAATGAAGGAGAGAATAACAAGGTACAATATATTTGTATCATTTTTTTTCTTGGTATTCATGTACCTCAAAGCAAGTGGTTGTTTCTCTTAAAATGATAATTTTTTGACATGGAAACAAGGAAGTAAATTCTTATTTTCATGGTAAGTACGAAGTACTTTCACATTAACTAACTTTTTTCACTTTAAAGTAAGAAAAATATTATGTATATGTTTTTTAAGCATTGCTCTGAGCTTAAAAGTTAATTTTTACTCTTTTTTTCGAACATATTTGTTAGAAAAAGTATAAGTAACTTTTAGTTCGAAAACTAGCTCCTTTTAGTTTTATACCTCTCAAAAATTACTTTTAGGCTTTTTGGGCTTAGCCAAACATGCTTTCAGTCTTGCCTTGCACAAGCTATCCTTCTCTCTATGCTAACTGTACATTAACACGAGATATCAGTCTTAAAATGTCATGTTTTATGGCGTTATGGCCAATGTAGATATGCAGAAAACAGAAGTGATCATTGGTATCCTGCTCCACTAATAGTCATAAAAGACATGGAGAACATGAACACACTGAAATGGTCGGTATGGCCTTCTCACACAATAAATCATCAAGATATGGGTGAAAGGTGGTCAAGGAGAACCCTTCTGGTCCAGGAGATGGTTAAAATTTTCCGTGAGCTTGATATTGAATGCCGTTTGCTACCTCGTGATGTAAATGTACATAACATGCCACCTTTGACTTCAACCAGACTTCCGTCTACTTGGACCACATGTGCTCCTTGATCTTGTATGAAGATAATGGTGGATTCTCCCTATTGAGCTTTGGCCCTTGGGTCATATGGAGCGGGGGCTGAACAAAGCTAGAACACGTGAAACTCCATGGGTTTGCACGTGCATGTGTACTTTTCTTATTTCTAGTTTATACGATATTAGAAAATTATTTTGTTTGGCACAAAATTTTAAGTTTGGTCCCTTGAAGACCTCAGTTTGTTAAACATAACAATATTTATTGAATATAAGTTAAATAAAATAAGTAACTATTATATTGTTAGTGAATGATAAGTTACTTATATCGTATTAATTATTATTAAGATTCAAAGAAACTTGACTAATTAGTTTATATTGTACATATATTTCTTATATGAAGTACAATTTTAAATGTTCATTATAACATTAAATATTGTATACTAAATAAGCATTTAACCATTTTAAAAAAAAAAAAAATTGAACATGATCCATCCAGTACTATTATAAATACAGGCCAATACTCTTTTCAATTAATCAAGTTGCACATAATTTGTTGTACACAAAATGTATGCCACCTTAGCACGTGTCAAACAACCTGTAAAGAAAATTGTACAGGTAGCATAGTCTTGCTCTTTTTTCATAGCCACACCAAGTGTTATCTTGGTCAAAATGTCACATTCAGCCTCTTTCAGTTTTATTTATTTGTTTTGAAAGAAAACAAATATAAATGAATGATCAAATATAGGAGTTACACATCTTGCAGGACTGCCTTGTGGACATCAAAAGTCGTTGGACTTCCCTCAAGTGGGGGGTAGGGTGTCTAGAAACAACCTTAACCCATGCTCTATCAAACAGCAATTGTCATTTTCTTTTATGACATTATCCCCCTACAACTATAAACTCCTATTTATAACAGAGAAAATGAATCACTAAAACCTTGTATAGACCTGAATTTAATACTTGTTGTTCTAGGCTCTCTCAATTTGAACAACACTTATACAAAATGACAAAAAGTATTTACCCTCAGTATTACATTAACACGTATTGGACTGGCAGTTCTATTAAATTCACTTTTGTTTTAATTTTTATTAGAGAGGGTTGTGAGTGTTGAGGCCATCAAGAAGTACTTGGAGCATGAAGTTTTTCCAAGATTGGGTGAAAATCCATCGATAGTCTATTTCTCGGATCCTGGGCGGCTTTTCCTCGCTACCCTTGGTCTCTACTCTTCACTTCAGGTTGATTAGAATTTCAACTCACCAATGCTCTCTTTACGCATCAATCAGGAAGATAGTAGAAAAAGTCGGGGCGTGTTTCGAAAATTGAAAATCTTTATGACCTCTAGAAAATGCTCAACAAATTTTTTTCTCGCATGTCTTGGATCTCAGTACAGCCTGTATTGGAAAGTGAGGTACATAAATAGGTTGGAATATATATGGGAAAACGTGATGAGGAAGGAAATAGAAATACCAGAATCAGTAAGTGACTTTGATGAACAGTTGGAGTACCAATATATGACTATGGAATACGGGTTGAAGAGTGATCACCCGAGAGCATATGGAACTCCGGCTATGGACTCCTCTGTGCCAACATACTCATATGAGGTGTATTGCTTGATGTTCTTAGATCATGGGATGGCTAATAACGTAAAGAATTGGGTTCTGATCTTTTTGTTTCTATTAAATTATGAGGAGCATATAAAGTTTATTCCCAATAAATTTATATTAAATTATATGAATATTCTTTCAAGATTAATCTTTTAAGCACCGGTATTTAGCTTATGTGAAGCATCAATGATACGACACAGTAATTATCAATAAATTTAATCATTTTATGAAACCCACCTTTATCTTCCATATCATTAATGAGTGTGTCATGTCATCGGTGGTTAGCATAAGCTAAACACCATTTTCTAGGAGATCAATCCTTTTTATTTTTTATTTTTTGCATCTATTAACCTTGACATCCAAAATGTCTTTGTTCACTTCACCTTGTTACCTTATTCTTCGATGTTCCATTCTTCAATAATTGGCATTAAGACGTCAAATGATTTTCAATATCAACAATAGTAGTGTGAGCTTTATAATTTTCGAGGATGATTTTGAACATAACAATGTCATAATATTTTACTTCTCGAAATTGTTCGATAAATTTGAAAAAATGCTCATTTTTGGTTCTACAACGTTTTCAATAATCACGACAAGATATTATTTCTTTCTACAAGATTTCATGCATTATTTATTTCCAATTGTGCCTATTTATAAATTTCTAATGGGGCCTCGTGAGTAAATAAATCCTTTTATGCTTATGCCACATGGCGATCACTAATTAGTGAGATAATAACTGAATTTGTTAGCCCTCACGTTTTATTAGTTGGTCCACATTATCTTCGTTGTTCAAATTTGAGGCTGTGTATAAGACTTCGCATTAGAAAATTTCGCTCATAGTGGCGTTGGTTTGCAAAGGGTCGTAACTCAAGAGAGTATCATTACTTGGTTCCGATCGATCCGATTCCATTAACATAATTAATCGATGTCAAGTCTATCAATGTGGAGCCCTCTTCATCTCGTGATGTTGCAGAATTTTTTTCAACAACAAATAATCCCCCAAGTTTGATTTGTATATGTATATGTGGGTCGGACTTGAAAAATAAACTGTCAAGTAGACGAGATCTTACAGATTGTCTTAGAATATGAGCTAGTTATTGAAAAATAAACACCTGCAAGTAGGCGAGGTCTTACTTGATTTTATCAAATAGGAGTTAGAAAAATTTGATTGTCTTGAAGTATAGTCCTCATGGGAACGATATTCGGACTCAAAGATTTACTATACTGCTTGTTATAATATCGTACACTAGCGATATAAAAAACACAATATGTATTATCAATTAATGCTTATGTCCTGGTTCCTAATGATGTGTTGTTCTAGATTAGCACTAGAATAATATAATGCTCAAAAATACTACTTGCAGAAGGAATTGTGGGGATTATAATTACTGTGATGGAAATATCGATTTATCACTTGAATAAATTTGTTCTGAACAATTGAGAATTGAAAAAAATCACTTCTTTTAGTTGAGAGAAAGAATTGGCACTTCAATGGAAGAGAATTATTGATGGGTTTAAAAATCCTAAGTTTTGAATGGATGCCAATAATTATGAAAGTGTATGTACTTAAGTACTTTCATTGTGTGTTTCAACAAAACAGATAATTTACAAAATTATTTGATTTCGAAAAGAACAACAGTGACTTCGAGAAAAAGAAGTCTGATTTATATTTGCATTAAACAAGAAATATGTTGGTCTATAAAGAATCTGATTATTTTGAATTGATGTCAACGTTCAAATCAAAGTGAATGATTCATGATTCACTTACGTGTCTATTTATATATGGTTGCACTTAGATGCAAGTTTTGAAAATGAACCTATTGGAAAACCTCCATTAGCAAGTGCAGCTCAAGTATGTAGAAAGCACATCGAAAAGTTTCATGTTTTGCACGAGTTGTCCTTTTTCCGACATGTCTCGTTTTGCAACCCAACCAATAAGACGCAATTCACAAATTGAATTTGGGTCAATGTGCTGACCATCGTATGTCCAAATTAAAGTTGGGTCAATGATAGTACTAAATGGGGCCGCAACATCCTTGAATATGAAAGTTCATATATTTTCACGAGATATTAACATTCTTAGTCATTTATATATTTATTAGAGGTGGTATAATATTATTTATCCGAAAGAAAGACGTAAATAACAATTTGATTGAACTTGAAAAGAGTGGATGAATATTAAGTTGCTAAGTTCTACCAAGAATTGTGATGGTTAGAATGGTTAATTGTATTAACACTCAATTAAAATTCGGATGCATCCTAAAATTTGTGGAGAGTGACGCTATTTCTTCAAATTAGAATATTGTGTAATTCAAAGAATATTTGAAATGATGAACTATACTATGGTGAATACCTTGTTAAACTTAAGATGCGCAAGATGTTGAAAGTTGGATATCCAAGCAATGATTCAAAATTTACTATTAAATATGTTTTACTATTGATAGTGTAGTTATTTCGTGAAAATTCTCAGTTCAATTTGAGAATTGCAAGAAATTAGTGATGTAGATCTTTTCCCAAATTCTTACTCTGATGCAAGTAATGTTATCTTATCAACAGATCCTCCAACAACTACTTCTAACACATTCGGGTTGTTCAATGATTTTGTCACTATATTTATTCCTACAAGCGTTCCTCTACTTTGGATTTTCGTCGTTCTAGTAAGGTAGGAGCTCCTAGGGTCGGTCATAAGATTTTGCGGGCCTTAAGCCATATTCAAATATGGGGCCCCATAAATATTCAAAAAATATGTATATAATATTAAAATCAGGAGCGAAGGTCTGTCAAATTGGTCTTAAAGAGCAAGGAAAACAACCACTTCCTCTCATACCCCTCTTTTTATCCAAAGAAACCTTCCCGCTATAGTAGTTGTTCTCTTTCCATCATTTTTATTAAATGATAATATTCAAATTTGTGAAAATAATAATCTAAAACTTTTAAATGTCTAAATTAAATTCTCTTCTTAATTTTTTTTAGAAAAAATAAAAAATTATACTATTACAATCAATCTGTTTTAGAACTTCATTCTGAATAGACATCATAAATAATCCATTCGACCTTTCTTGTTGTTGACCAAAGGTAGAATTTTATCAAATTCAACTTTAAGAAGCTCATATCAACATATGCAACTGTAACTAACATAGTCAATAATATTTTATAAGAAATTCACACATTTGAAAAACAACGGTCTATCATTTTTATATAATCTAACACTTCAATCATCTTTATGGTTTTCTCTGACAAAAAGTTTCAAACAATTTGTAGCTCAAAAAATAACTCAATACCCATCAATGTCAGAATCTTTGTCATGCTTCAAAAATTCTTCAAGCTTATCACACTATTACTTCAAACAATTATCACTTTGCGACATTTTGTTTACTCTATGTAACAAAAAACCACGTCACTAGAACTCAAACTTCATAATACCATAAGATGAGCTTTTAGCATCTCTAATTACGTTAAGGTCATAACATGTTTCCATTAAGTGTTTTAAAGAGGCTTTCATTTGTGAGCTTGAAATATTATTGCTTTAACACTTCCAACTTTGACTTTCTCAATGTGTTTAGGACAGTAGCATAAGTGTCAAAATTTACATTATAGAAATAACATATTATGCATATAATACTATCAGATTTACCGTCAAAGAATGTAAATGTAAGCTATAGAATTGCAAAGAGTTGAATTTAGAGATATGGAATTGAAGATGATTAAACAAGTTGATAAAATAAAAGCTGAAAGGTCTACAAATAAAAGAAACGGCAAAGAGAAGAGAGAGAGAGAGAGAGAGAGAGAGAGAGAGAGAGAGAGAGATAATAGCGAAAGTTACCATAAAAATGAGAAAAAAAAAAGAAAAAAGAAAAAAAAAACAAAATTGAAATTCACAAATGTATTAAAAACTTCTTTGAAGAATATAAAACTCATTTTGAAAAATTTCTTTGTTATTTATAAATAAAATATATATATATATATAT